>VMBQ01005238.1:30016-62778 GCA_007657795.1 Dreissena rostriformis
CACCACCACCACCACCACCACCACCACCAGTGACAAAAAACGTATTCACACAATGGCTGCTACTACAACTTATAGCCGATATAGGGGCATGCATGTTTTACAAACAGCCCTTGTTATGCTTGCAATAATATGTTCATGGTATGTTTTTAGTAGGGATGTAATCGATTTCGACAATATATCAACGATATGCAATTGCCGATTCGTTTTCAATATCAATTTTGAAATATTGAGTATCGTTTATCTAATTACCTCACAGGTTGAAATTTTAACATAAAGCAGGCTGTTCTTTGTTTTTATATAGATTCCACTATATTATGACACAATTTCATTATTTTAATAACACTATTTAATTTACCCTGTACATGTACATTACATCTAACAACTTAAGAATAATGCAGTTATATTTAGGTTTTTAAACATAATAGCCAAGAGTTAATGTATTTTTATAACTTATTTTAAGCGAGTCATAGCACCAAACACCCATAAATCGATATATTGCTGTATCGTCGATATTTCCTTTCACAAATAGGATGATCTATGGGTACCCTAGATGTATCCACCTGATTGTCATTTTGATCGGACAATTTTTGAAGGAGTTATGGCCCTTTGTTACTTTTAACTTTATAGAAGATATAGGGAGAAAATCTTGTTATCACAACTCCTCTGAAACTACTTAGAGGATTTTCACATTATTACTACAGAATGACCTATCGGTGCCCTACTTGTGTCCACTCAATTTTCATTTTAATTGGACAATTTACCGGTATGAAGGAGTTATGACCCTTTGTTACCAGGTGCCGTGTGAAATAGGTGAGCGACTCCAGGACCATCATGGTCCTCTTGTTTTACATTTTTTACAACATATGCACAGTTTCATTTAGATCTAGTTAGAAAACAAAACTGATCGAATCGCGACAGTCAGAACAATTTAACATAACATACTATCGGAATTGATTTAACCCAGTTATTGTTTCTTCTCTTGAACCGGTTAAGATTTTATTCGAAAAATATGTATAACCTCGTTGTTCGTACAAATGTGTATTTTATAGTTTGAGAGTCAAAATAACAGTGCGCTATGCGGTATGTGTTCCTTAACACAGAAGATGATCTGCAAAATGAGACACAAACGTAGTTGGTAATCTTTGTTGTTGTTCGGAATGGTCGTTGTGGAGAAACGCAATAACATATATTTCCAAAAAAATGTACATATAGTTTATTTATGACTTTTAAACGCCCCTTAATGTAAATACGAATAATGTCTTGAATGCTGTCCTTCACTTTGTGTGTGATGTGTTTCCCAGCGAAGCCCTACTTTTCTGACCCGATCAACAACATGTTTGTGGACGCCTTGCAGACAGTGGTCTGGCGCTGCAAGGCGGTCGCCCGACCCCGAGCGAGCTACTCCTGGTACAAGGATGGCGTGCTGCTCACAAACGTGCCCGGTAAGCGCAGGAGACGTGATGCAACTTTTGTTTTTTTCAGTCTGAAATCATACATATTCGATAGTATTCGAAAGTAAAAAAGATTCCTAAGGGCATGTACCATCTATATGAGATAATAATTATCATTAACGCTGATATCGTGACTGATTGGTAGCTCTTCTGACGACGTCGATTCGTCGAGTTGTTGTTTGTGTTAGTTTTGTGTATGAAATGTGTTTACAAAAAAAATGTCCATGCAGGTAAGCTTGAGGTGAGCGGGAGCCTGTTGACAATCAGCCTCGTGGCGGCCAGCGACCGCGGCATGTATCAGTGCGCCGCCACCAACAGACACGGCACTTCCTTCAGCACCGGCGAACTTAGGATTCTAGGTGCGGGCCTCAAATGTTGTCTAATGGATCTGTCGTCGACTTACATGCATTTAAATGTCGTCTGTACGATTGCGCGTGAGTTATTAAAAAAATCTGATAACTGCTGTCGTGTGACGTAAAACTGATACTCTTGATTTCTTTGACAGCATTTGCGCCTAACTTCGAGCAGTTCCCTATGAAGACCTCCCAGATGGCGTCGCTAGGAGGGACAACCTCGGTTCCTTGTAGAGTGCAAGGGGCACCACTGCCCACCGTATGTTAAGAATCGATATGCAGTTATCACTTGTACGTGTGAAAACTACGGTTTCCTTGTAAACCGTTAAAATAGCATAATGAAACCATAATTAACATTGTGATTCGATTACTAAACGACGATTGTATGCCACATGTTATGTTCAATTGCAGGTAGAGTGGATGAAAGACGGCGGCCCGCTAGGTGTCACGCCGGGGGACTTGAGCGGGCGACTCAAGATGGCGCTGACGTTTGATCTCATCATCACCGACGTCTCCGCCGCAGACGCCGGTTTGTACATCTGTGTGGCCAGGAACGAACATGGCGAGGCGCACAACTCCACAATAATCACTGTCATTGGTATGCTTATAGTTAAAGTAGAGTATATTCGCATTTGTTTTATTCGGGAAAATTATGAAGAATTGTCCCATTTTTTGTTAAGAACACACACGTTTTATGAACAAAAAAACGTGAATAACATTATTCTTGAAATAGTTTACGATTAACAGAAAGTTGCTGATATACACAAATATTATAATTACAGAAAACAACATGTATGACCAGTGTTCACAATAGGATTGAAATCACACAACTGTAATAAAGATAAGCCTGCACCTCCTTGTGAAATAAATAGTTAGAAAAAGCAATATATATAATCCTCGATGGTCCCCATTCAAAATGCCGAACCTACATTTTTTTATATTTCGTGATTTTTGCACTGTGTAGGGCGGGAAATCAGTGCGCATATGCCCAGAAAATGGCGAATTGTTTAACCAATCAGAATATGTCCAATCGGTCAAATGATAAAATGCCGAACTGTTATTGGTGGAAATTAAAATATGCAAAAATCGATATATGTGGGCGTTAAATTATGAAGAGATTTGTAAATAATTGTACTTGTGAAATATTTACATCTGTTTTCAAACGAAAGCCATTGTAATTTTTGTGATAAATCATAATAATTTATATTTAAATCATTACGTAATATTACTCGTGAAAACCTTCTTTGCAGTTTTGATATTCTATTTATGTCTCTAGTATTTGCATTTTGCCATGTGACACATCCATAATCAATGATTGGTGTTACGTACGCATTATAGAACATAATGTTCATCTCGGGTGTTAGAAAATAGTGTATACGCCTGAACAGTGATAATTTTGAAACAAGTTTTGAACAAGTTTTATCAACATTAGCCTTCCAAATGTTTATCAATATGGATACCAAGAAGTTTTTGGGTTGCAACATGTTTTATTGTTGAGTTATTTACAAACAAATTTAGATCTTCTGAATGTTTAAGTTTTCGGCGCGATCCTATAGTCATGCAAGTAGTTGTATCTGGGTTGATTGCCATATTATTTATCATACAACAATTTTGTGACTTAAGTAAGTCGTCTTGAAGTCTGCAATTTATCATCGTTATATTATTCTCTTTACAGTGGATTGTTACATCATCAGCATACATGTCAGATTCTGATGTTAGTTTTAAGGGTAGATCATTCACGTAAAGTAAAAATAAAAAAGGTCCGAAAATGGAGCCTTGCGGTACACCGGAACTTATCATGCAGGTGTCTGATGTAACTCCATCTGCCCGAATTAGTTGCGAACGTTTCTGTAGATATGGTTTTAAAAACTTCAAAGACGAATCCGAAAAATGATACAGTTTCAACTTGTGCAGAAGAATGGTGTGGTCTACTAAGTCAAATGCTTTTTTGAAGTCCACAAAAACAGTTCCTATCAAATAACCATTTGCATGTGCTCAACGGGTCGTCATAGATTAGCCGGTACAGTGACAATACTTTCCTCTGTTATGGAATTTTTCTTTTTAAGGAAGTCTCTTGTAAACGAAAATCCAGTTTATACGGAAAGTGTCATTTCCTGATTAGCCCGTGCGGACGAAACTTTACGCGCATTCATATGGCCCAGTTTTTCCGAACGAGGCTCAATTTTACCAAGTGAATGCCATATCTGCTGGATATCGTGTCGGTCATATTTTATTCAAGCTGGTATTTTATTCAGAGTTGAAATAAACTTGTTGCCGATCGGTGAAAATTGCAAAAAGTAACAACAAAACATGCAAATAATATCGTTTGATACTTATGGGTTTACTAAACATATTGTCCAACAACATTGTATAGTTCTGTTTATGTATAATCGACGAATTTGCGTTTATAAATTAATACCACAAGTTAAAGTGTAACTGGAAAAAGACAGTGTGCAATTCAACTTTACAAGATTTAAGAAAGAACAAATAAAAGATTTTTTACGTGACATTAGACACAGTATAATATATAATCCAGCAAACTCTTTATCAACAAACATTCATCTGGTCTAAAGAAGATAAAAAGAACCCACATATGTAGTAGCTTTATAATAAACACTGCAAAACATACTACGATTCTGACAAACCTTAAATTTGAACAGCTCAGTTCTCTCATACACATATTAATTAAAAAGTGTAGTTAAACTAAACAAAGAGAAGTTGACTAGCATCATTGAACTATTGCTTGACTGCTGGGTAATTATTATATTGATAGGGATACATTCTTTATTTTCTAAACTAGTTTATTTTTTATTATCAAAACACTACTCTTTTTTATTTAAATGTGAAAATATTTCCATATCAAGTTGTTATTCTTACTACATAAACAAAATTTCATTAAAAGATCTGAAACAATCACCTGATTTTAAATTGATTTTTTTTTCACTATGTACAATAAAGAAAACAATTAAATGAGCATGACAGTGTAAGCTTTGACAATGAAGTCAAGTTTTGAATGAATAAACTATATGATATGTCTTCAAATAAATATCAAATACTATAGAGATTTTTTAAAAGCCATTTTGTTATTAAAGTCTATCAATATCATGTGTCCCCTGGCTGTCGCCTGTTTCCATTCCAATGACAAACTAAGAAAACACTTTGTACAGGATCACTATATAGTACAAAAAAACAACAACAAATATCTAGGCTCTTAGGCATCTTTATAGTTTTGGGGAATATTTTAAAACTATATACACAAAAGGGGTGTCCCCATAACGGAGACAAAGTTGACACCATAACATTATTTGAACAATTTTGTTAGAGGACCACAATATGTTTTTAAGTAACACATACCAAACCTATGGTCCTAGCGGTTTTAAGAGAATATTTTTTAAAGTGTTCTTTATAACATATATGGCAAACAAGAAAACCCAGGGCGACCCAAAATTTGACATAAGTGGCATGATTTGAACAAACATGGTAGACGACCATCATACAATGTTAACTGCCTTATAACAAACCTCTGGGCCTTGTTGTTTCAGTGAAGAGTATGTTATAGAGTGTTTTTTTTACACAGACAGCCATGATGGCCCTGACAGAGTAGGGACAATACAGGACAAATAATCAAGATTTGAATACGTTGGTCAAAGACCATAACATGATGTTACGTACCAAATACCATATCTCTGTGCCTTATGGTTTCAGATAAGCGGATTTTATTTTTAATTTCTATAAAATAGGGACATGACTGCCTTTTTGTACGTGCGAAAAAAAACACAAGCTACCAGCAGAGCAGTGTCAATTTAGGACAAACAGTCAAGTTTAGAATAAACTTGGCCGAAGACTTCTTTTTATGTAACATAGCAAATACCAAACCTTTGGGAAGAAACTTGTCGTTTTCTAAGCTGCAAGTCTTCTCTGACCCCGGGGCTTGGCCATTTTGATCCCTAAGGCCAAATTTTAGCATTTAGCCTCAGTGCAACGTTATAGTTTCGGGGAAGAAGATTCTTAAAACGTTAATTATATTAATGTACAGAGAAAAAATACCCCCAGGATTGGGCATGTTTGATCCCAATGACATGATTAATACATGTTTATTTATACATATTTAGTTTAAGTAATATATGCGCTATTCTAATCAATTATATATATTAAGTTTGAACATACTTATACGAAACACTATCAACATTGGACATTACATGTTTATACGTTCGGTCGTTGTATTTAAGGCATTACAATTAAATATCTTTACAAAAAGGATCTTCAGCGTATGTTATCATTATAATGCACCCAAGGCAGGTACATTAAGTTTATATATACTTATATGAAACACTATATATATAGATTTCTTAAGTTCTTCATCACTCGAGCACTATGTCACGTTCAGTTTTATAATTAAAATGAAGAACCTTTTAACAACAATTTAAAAATAGATTATAATCAGTGATTTTCTGCTATTGTCGCCACATGATCAGTTCAATATAATACTGCACACATCTCGAACTGCCCAATTCGCATTTTCCCAGACGGCTTGGTGATAGAGCGCGGCCCCGAGCCGACGGACGTCGTCGTCAACCAGACGCAGTTTCTCTCATGCTACGTCGATGTCACGAGAAGCGCCATTGACGTCACGTACCGGTGGAAGTTCAATGGACATTACATCGACTTTGAACGGCAACGTCATTTTATATCGGTACGTTACACATGATTAGACACAATCCTAAATTAAATAAAACTCATATAGGATATTTATTAGGTTATATTGCGAAACATATAAGTTTCTTTAAAATATCCGCTTTGATACGTCGCGACCGGTGTAACTAAAGGGGATTTAAGGTTTAGCCCCGATGTGTCCGTCCGTCCGAATTTGGCTCCTGTATAACTCAAAAAGTACTTGAGCTATGTGAATGAAACTTGGTACGTGGATAAAGGGCAATATGGGATTTATGCGCGTTATTTCAGTTTAAAAAAATAATAAATAAGCTATGTCGATTAAACTTGGTATGTGGACAGAGGGCCATATGGGGATTATACACGTTATTTCATTGTTTTGGCAGACAAACATTGTGATTGCTATGATTACAGATGCTATGATAACAGTAATAATTAACAACTAAAATCTGGATTCTGCGAAAACTCAAAATAGCAATGAAGCTAGATAGCTGAATCTTCGTATGTGTATAAAGGGCTACATGGAGAAAATGCACGTTATTTCAGTGTTTCGTAAGGCAAAAAATGTTGTTGCTTTGGTTACAGATTCTATGGATACAGAAATAATTGAAAACTAAAATCTGGGTCCTTCGATAACTTACTAAGTATGAAACCTATGTTAAGGAAACTCGGTATGTGGGTCAAGGGCCATATGTTAAATATGCACATTATATTATTTGTTTCTGTCTGTCAGACAGACGGTCCGAAAAATCTGGATCCTGCTAAAATTAAAAACAAACTTAAGCTAGGTTGATTAAACTCAGAATGTGGATTGAAGAGCTTTTGAGAGAATATGCACGTGATTTCAGTTTTGGTCAGACAAAAATTGCGGTTGCTTTGGTTACGAAAAAATGTAAAAACAAAAATCCGCAATTGCGACAGTTCAAAAGGTACGTACATAAGGTTGACGAAACTCTGTATGTGGATTGAGGGCACATTATTTCAGTCAAATTCGGTGTCTTTTTGTTGTAAGACCAAAAATGTGGTTGCTATAGTTACAGAAATAATTGAAGACTAAAATCTGTCTCCTGCAATTACTAAAGAGTACTAAAGCTGGGTCTATGATACTAACTTAGAACATGTTCTTACTCTGACAACATTAACCCGGTAGGGGACTGCTGTTTGTTCATTGACTGCTCTTGTTTCAATGGTCTTTCGTATACTTGTGTTTGTGTAGTAAAATGTATTACCCTTGCGGGGTAATGTAGATACAGAGACGTACAAGTGAACAGTTTTATGAAACAATGACAATCGTTCGACTGCGTAACATATTTCTACGATAAATTAATGTATAATTATAATTATCAAATCATTGAAACCATATACATGTATGTACCAATCACTGATCGAATGACATGCTGCCCCTCAGGGTATGAAGGCAGGCGCCCCTGGCCTGTACATCCGGGAGGCCCAGTACGCGCATGATGGCGACTACACGTGCGAGGTGCAAACACCACTTCAAGTGGACACTCGCACAGCAAAGGTCACCGTAAGAGGTCAGTACCAACATAACATGAAGTGTGTTGCAAGAGGAAATTTCAAATTAGAATCCTCTGAAATCGAGTTTTTGATAAACATATGTGCAAAGCGAAAGTTTGTGTAACACATATTTTGTTCGAACATGAACTGTTTTTTCTTAAAAAGTCGTAAATGTAGGGCACATTTCTGCATAAACGAGAAAAGAGTGTTTGAAAGACATGTTCAAGTTTTGGAAACGTAAGTTTTCACCAGTCTTAACATCTAATGTGTATCAGCGTGTGTGACACATATATACATGTACAAACGCAGGTCCACCGGGCGCTCCGGCAGGCGTGTACGTCGATGGCGAGACGGTTACGTCATTCAGTGCGCGCGTCATCTGGACTATGACACCATCAATGGGACACGGTGCTCCCATCCTCTCTTACGATATCGAGGCAGAAACTCTTTTCGATCCTGGAAACTGGACAATTGTGGCAAGAGGTGACTACGTTTTGATATTACTAAAGCAACTCATTTAGAAGGAAGCCGACAATTGTGTATTCCTTACTTACATAAATACATTACATAATCAGTGAGACATTGACTTTAAAAAAGAATATACTAAGACGATGTATTAGTTGTTGTTTAATAAACGCACGATGTTTACCATGATTATCAATATCATTTATATGAAACTCGGTCATTTATTCGCAGCTTCTTAAACAAAGTGAGTAGATCTACACCAAAGCTTTCAATCCACAAACTATGTACCCATGTGCTTTCGCAGATGTTTCGGAGAGCACTGCAGTTAAGACGGCTGTGAATAGCGGAAGTCGCGACGATCAGCGCTCTATCAACGTCACGGGGTTGGTTCCGAACACGAACTACCGGTTCCGGGTGCGCGCCGTGAACGCCTTCGATCGTGGATCAAAGTGCAGCAGACCTTCCGGTTTGCAATTTATACAATCTACTGTGAATTATAAAAAAGGCTTTTAGCTACAAATAAATGACTTGAAATCCTTGATTCTAAATCCTTTTGAGAAATTAGTTTATTTACAACCACCATTTGTAAATAATAAATACAGAAATTCTATTAAATTAAAACAGGTTTGTATCCGGAACGTTATTTTTCGTTACTTGCAAATACAGTATATTTTTTAAGTTGAATTAGATTTATATGCTTTTTGGATGTGACAATATAAAAATACTGTTAATCAAATGTTAACGTAAATCGTTGACTTTAAGTTGCTAAAAAATTCAAGATTTATAGACTTACATTGAAAACTTAGTACATAATTATTACTTAAAACTTATGCATACCTAATACTGAACTACCGGTACTTTCTTGTGAGAACGTGTTTTCCTCCAATTCTAGTGTACGTCCACACGCCTGCCACGCACCCGTACCGCGCCCCGTACAACGTGGGAGGAGGGGACGGCAAAGTGGGCACACTCAGCATGTCATGGACGGTAAGTAGACACACTTAAGATGTCAAGGACGGTAATTAGACACACTCAATGTGTCATGAACGGTAAGTAGACACACTAAATATGTCATGGACGGTAAGTAGACACACAAAAATATTTCATGGATGGTAAGTAGACACACTAAATATGTTATCGCCGGTAAGTAGACACACTAAATGTGTCATGGACGGTAAGTAGACACACTAAATGTGTCATGGACGGTATGTGGACACACTAAAGATGTCATGGATGGTAAGTAGACACACTAAAGATGTCATGGACGGTAAATAGACACACTAAAGATGTCATGAACGGTAGGTAAATACACTAAAGATGTCATGGACGGTAAGTAGACAAACTAAAGATGTTATGGACGTAAGTAGACACACTAAATATGTCATGGACGGTAAGTAGACACACTAAAGATGGCATGGACGGTAAGTAGACACACTAAATATGTCATGGACGGTAAGAAGACACACTAAAGTTGTCATGGACGGTAATTTGACACACTAAAGATGTCATGGACGGTAAGTAGACACACTAAAGTTGTCATGGACGCTAAGTAGACACACTGAAGACACACTTGCGTTTATTTGTCTTAGACGCGTGTGATTGGGTTCTTTAGAGAAAAATGTAAATTCTAGTTAAATAAACTGGAATTATATTCATATTTGTATTAAGTGTAAGCCGGTTTCATGCATTTTCATGTTAATTGTGTTTTCATAATGCCACATAATATATTTTCAGCCAATCCCTGAGTCGGAACAGTGTGGCCCAGGGCTGGCTTACACACTGTACTGGAAACGTCAGAGCAACCGGGAACGATATATCTGGCACAAGGTAGACAGGCGACACTCCGCTACTAATATAACTTGATGTTATAGTTATGTTGTCGTTTCGTTGAAAGATCGACATTACAAACTTTAGACCGCTCATGTAATTTTTGTTCGCTATTGCACAATTAAACGATTCCACACATATGACAACCATGCAACTTTTGGCTTGGCTAAACGCATTGAATAAACCACTGTGTCTTTCCCCATATTTTAATCAATAATAGATTAACAAGCTGACGTTTGATGCACATGTCATATATGACGTTATTTCAACTACTTGCACTACAATGCACATGTTTTAAAACAATCATACCGACCTCACTATATATCGTTTTTTTTTTATTATTGACGTCATACCGACCTCACTTCATTTTATTACATCTCTCTGTAGGTCGTGCTCCCCGGTCACTCGGGCATGTACTCGGCGCTGGTCGGGGCGGAGAACTACTACCTCGAGTATGACGTCATGGTCGGCGTCTTCAACGACCTTGGGTCTGGACCCAACTCCAGCGTCGTCACCGTCTACTCCGCTATGGGCAGTAAGTACAACAGCACCAATGCAATGTTACCATTAACTGCATATTTAATCATGCCATAAGGTTGACGAAGGGGATTTAAGTGTTCGCTCTGTAGGCGTGTTGTTGGATACATTCGTGCCAAACAATCGAACATATGTGACGTATCTGAATATTCAGTGCGTATGTTTTCAATTTAACAACAGAGGTTACCAACTGTTTCAATGTAAAATCTACAGGATACGCAGATTAAAAATTGACTTGTGTGTTTCTGTAGTTCTTTCTGACATTTTTGGAATAGAAAATATGACCACGAAGGTAAACGAAACCGTGTAATTAAATTAAGAAAATGTTCTCATGTAAACACTTAAGAGGTTGTTAGTAATTTATATTTCTGCGTTTGTTTATAATGTCAAAAACAGAAAACTTTTATGAAAAAAATACGAATGTATCAACGAATACTTCACCTTTACACAGGATGCGACTTTTTGAATAGGAATTCTTGTTTGCATCGGATGAAAATGTACATCAGCTTAAAAAGGACAAGATGACTCAAGCATATCTCGACGCAATCGAATCTCTTGTGCAGCGTTGATCATATTTTGGATATTATCTTATTTAAAATAGTGTTTTCAAAAAGAAACCCAGAGAATTTACTTAAACTGTAAATGTCATTTTAGAAATTTAAACAAAGAAACGCCAAGAAATATGATACAAAAGCGCATACCCTGAAATCAGATCAGAGAAAATGCGTTTTTTTCTGGTGTTTCGTGAACATGAAACTGTTTGTAAAACTGGTATATACGCGCTTGGTCAAAATCATTATATCTTTAAAATAAAATCTTGGTAATGATCTAATGGTAATGAACAGTTAAACGACGACAATACAATGGCGACAGTACGACAATACAATGGGACAGTGCGATAGTACGATTGCGACAATGCGAGAGTGCGTGAACACGATGACGAGAGTGCGACAATACGATGACGACAGTTCGACAATACGATGGCGACAGTCCGATATGACGATCGCAAGGTCGCCATCGTACTATCGCACTGCCGCCATCGTATTGTCGCACTGTGGCATTGTTGTCATCGTACTATCGCGTTCTCGCATTCTCGTTATCGTATTCTCGCACTCTCGTCATCGTATTCTCGCACTCTCGTCATCGTATTCTCGCATTGTCGCCATCGTATTCTCGCGTTCTCCCATTCTCGCCCTCTGGATTTTAATGTGTAACCACGATGGCCCTGACGGTATTCCGTAGTGTGCGTAGTGTTTCGTACGTCTAGGTTATTAGTCGAGCGTCGTTCAGCAAGTTGTTGTTGTTGTTGTTCAGTGCCGGATATCGTGCCTCAGATCAGAAGTGTGAGCGGCGTGAACCTGTCCAGCGTTCTAGTCACGTGGGACTCCATTGCGGACGACAGGGAGCACATGAAGGGTCGCATTGGTGGCTACACGGTCAGTACAGTGCCTCGTAGTATGTCGCTTTATTTAAGTTTGCTCCGGGTACTGCCCCCCCCCCCCTCCNCCCCCCCCTCCATCCTCACAATAAAATATCACGCAAAAAAAGACATCTTTCACTAGGAGATACAAAGGTGGAAATTGCAGCCACCACAAATTCGTCCTTACTGTTTAGTCTAGTATAAGTTAACAAGGAAGAAGTGCTGGGACATACGCCAGGCCATCACATGATGCTGCCACAGCCGCGGAAGGGCCTCCTCATAAACTTCAAAATAGACACACAATACATTTCACAGAAACCATCAGTTTGATACATCTGTTTTTGTTCTAGTGCGCGCATTTGATTGTACAATTAACGTAAATTCTAATGAGCTTCTTTCAAAACATTCGTATTGCAGAATAACCCACATTTGATACCGTTTGATGTTTTTAGAAAACAAAATTGTGACGTGTTATGACGTATTTTATATTATAACTCGCCAAGTTAAACCTGACAACAATCTTGAGGCATTTTTAAGTGACCAGTTCACAGATAAAAACAATAACAACATTCAAAAATTGACCTATATGTTCGTTATATTCGTTCGGTGTGTTCGTTATTCATTACGTATATAACGTGGTATTAAACTTGTGAAACACGCGCCTCAACTACGAGTACGAATATATGTAACAAGTCAAGCTTATTGGGTCTACTTTATTGAGTTCACGTTAAACAGGTGAATGTTGTCGAGTTTTAACATCACTGGGGTAACTTTATAAAAACTTGAATTCTTGTTTTGTACGGAGAACACAAGCGCTGTAGGATTTCTTATTTTTACTTGACAGAGATCTCATGACTGTAAACTAGCCTTTGATTTAACATAAGCATCTATATATTTACAAAAAAAAAATAGAATTTTCAAATAATTATGTTCAACTCAAGATAATGGAAACGTCCATGAAAACAGCGATACCAGCGATACCAGTTCCATAACAGCGATACCAGTTCCATTTGCAGCTTTTTGTACAACCACAGTCGTGCATGTTCCGTAATTGAGGCGTGGTTGTTAAAAATGTTTGTGTATGAAAACCGAGGCATGTCAAGTGCCTCATTGTGACTCATACCGCGATCCCAATTATGCGTGTTGTTTATTTAAGATTCAGTACTACTGGAACAACCAAGGGTGCAACCCGTTGAGCGGATGTGCGGCTACCAATGTGCGCAATCGCAACATCTACGGTCAGGCGAGCGAGGTGCTACTGATCGACTTAGAAATGGACGCAGAGTTCTTCTTCCGCTTGCAAGTGTTCAATTCCGCCGGAAGGGGTCCGAAGGGGGATTGGCGACGAGGGGAAACGGCCAACAACGGTATGGGGGTTAACTCGTTGGACAATATTTATCCTTTCGTGTCATTTAGTACGAATTACGGTACATTTCTTTGATAATCGATTATGTATGGGCTATTAATGTTCCGGGCAATTTGTAAGCTTTACAAATAAGCTTTACAAATTTGCATATACTAGTACATATACACCATTTTAACGGTTAAAAAAGTAGAAAATAAAATACTTACCTGTATTACTCAACGACCGCGGTAAATGCATTCGCATAAATGCATAAATACACACTAATTAAAACATGTTTTTTTTTTTTTTTTTTTTTTTTTTTTTCATTTTTANTTTAATAACAGTATTTCCTAATGAAAAATTGAAAATTATCTGGTTATAATTTAACAATTAAGGACGGTGTGTTTGTTCTTTCAAGCGCCCCTTAACTACCCCCGCTTTGTCACGGTGACGTCATATGGTCCAAACAGCGTCCTGGTCACGTGGCAGGGGGTCATGACGACAAAGAATGAGGAAATCATTATGGGATACAAGGTACATGTCAGGATTGCGCAGTGCTACATGTTTTCACAAGTTTTGTTGTGTTTTTAAATGGTATACAAAAAATTAATATCAAAACCTGGTGCTTTAAACAAAAATCTTTAATTGTTTTATCAAGGGAAGTATATTACAGTAAAACACAACAGTTGACCATAAACAAGGTTCATTTCTTCGAGATTTAAGTCCAAGGGATCTGACAATTACCACTTAGTAAGATAACTTAGCAATACTGATGTGCTGTTTAGTTCTACATACGTAAGACTAATTACAACTTGTGTTTTATCGTTTTACAGTATAGCACACGTTCAGTACCAGAGAAAATGCCAAAGTCATCAAATAAATAATATTTAATTCCAAACATACAATGTAGTCCTATATAAAGTCCTCATAACTCCATTAATTGCTCGATAAGTGCAGTGATCATCGGTAATTTTATCGGCTTGATTGTCGATGTTGTCTGCTTCTATAACTTCTCGCCAATGGCGCTGATACTGTACTTTCCCGTGGCACCTCTCGTTAGGTGAAATGGTGGCTAGTGCAGTCGGATATACGGCATGCACACGAGATGACGACGGAGTTACTGGAGACCTCGGCGGTGCTACATGGCCTCCAAGAGAGGAGCGTCTACCAGCTTAGGGTGCAGGGAATCAGCGACGGAGGAGACGGGGCCATGAGCTACTCGGTGTTCTTCACTTTAAAAGGTAAGCCATTAGCTACTCGATGTTCTTCACTTTGAAAGGTAAGCCATGAGCTACTTTGTGTTCTTCACTTTGAAAGGTTAGCCATGAGTTACTTTGTGTTCTTCACTTTCAAAGGTAAGCCATGAGCTACTTTATGTTCTTCACTTTGAAAGGTTAGTCATGAGCTACTTTGTGTTCTTCACTTTGAAAGGTAAGCCATGAGCTACTTTGTGTTCTTCACTTTGAAAGGTAAGCCATGAGCTACTTTGTGTTCTTCACTGTGAAAGGTAAGCCATGAGCTACTCGATGTTCTTCACTTTGAAAGGTAAGTCATGAGCTACTCGATGTTCTTCACTTTGAAAGGTTAGCCATGCGCTACTTTGTGTTCTTCATTTTAAAAGGTAAGCCATAAGCTACTCGATGTTCTTCACTTTGAAAGGTAAGTCATGAGTTACTTTGTGTTCTATACTTTGAAAGGTAAGTCATGAGCTACTTTGTGTTCTCCACTTTGAAAGGTTAGCCATGACTTACTTTGTGCTCTTCACGTTCAAAGGTAAGCCATGGGTTACTTTGTGTTCTTCACTTTCAAAGGTAAGCCATGAGCTACTTTGTGTTCTTCACATTCAAAGGTAAGCCATTAGCTACTTTGTGTTCTTCACTTTCAAAGGTTAGCCATGAGTTACTTTTTGTTCTTCACTTTCAAAGGTAAGCCATGCGCTACTTTGTGTTCTTCACTTTCAAAGGTAAGACTTGAGCTACTTTGTGTTCTTCTCTTTCAAAGGTAAGCATTAGTTACTTTGTGTTCTTCACTTTCAAAGGTTAGCCATGAGTTACTTTGTGTTCTTCACTTTCAAAGGTAAGCCATGAGCTACTTAATGTTCTTCACTTTGAAAGGTTAGTCATAAGCTACTTTGTGTTCTTCACTGTGAAAGGTTAGCCATGAGTTACTTTGTGTTCTTCACTTTCAAAGGTAAGCCATGAGCTACTTTGTGTTCTTCACATTAAAAGGTAAGCCATGAGCTACTTTGTGTTCTTCACTTTGAAAGGTTAGTAATGAGCTACTTTGTGTTCTTCACTTTGAAAGGTAAGTCAGGAGCTACTTTGCGTTCTTCACTTTGAAAGGTAAGTCATGAGCTACTTTTTGTTCTTCACTGTGAAAGGTAAGTCATGAGCTACTTTTTGTTCTTCACTGTGAAAGGTAAGCCATGAGCTACTTTGCGTTCTTCACTTTGAAAGGTAAGTCATGAGTTACTTTGTGTTCTTCACTTTGAAAGGTAAGTAATGAGCTACTTTGAGTTCTTCACTGTGAAAGGTAAGACATGAGCTACGTTATGTTCTTCACTTTGAAAGGTAAGTCATGCGCTACTTTGAGTTCTTCACTTTGAAAGGTAAGTCATGAGCTTCTTTGAGTTATTCACTTTGAAACGTAAGTCATGAGCTGCTTGGTGTTCTTCACTTTGAAAGGTAAGTCATGAGCTACTTTGAGTTCTTCACTTTGAAAGGTTAGCCATGAGCTACTTTTTGTTCTTCACTGTGAAAGGTAAGTCATGAGTTACTTTGTGTTCTTCACTTTGAAAGGTAAGTAATGAGCTACTTTGAGTTCTTCACTGTGAAAGGTAAGACATGAGCTACGTTATGTTCTTCACTTTGAAAGGTAAGTCATGCGCTACTTTGAGTTCTTCACTTTGAAAGGTAAGTCATGAGCTTCTTTGAGTTATTCACTTTGAAACGTAAGTCATGAGCTGCTTGGTGTTCTTCACTTTGAAAGGTAAGTCATGAGCTACTTTGAGTTCTTCACTTTGAAAGGTTAGCCATGAGCTACTTTTTGTTCTTCACTGTGAAAGGTAAGTCATGAGTTACTTTGTGTTCTTCACTTTGAAAGGTAAGTAATGAGCTACTTTGAGTTCTTCACTGTGAAAGGTAAGACATGAGCTACGTTATGTTCTTCACTTTGAAAGGTAAGTCATGCGCTACTTTGAGTTCTTCACTTTGAAAGGTAAGTCATGAGCTTCTTTGAGTTATTCACTTTGAAACGTAAGTCATGAGCTGCTTGGTGTTCTTCACTTTGAAAGGTAAGTCATGAGCTACTTTGAGTTCTTCACTTTGAAAGGTAAGCCATGAGTTACTCGATGTTCTTCACTTTGAAAGGTAAGCCATGAGTTACTCTATGTTCTTCACTTTGAAAGGTAAGTCATGAGCGACTTTGTGTTCTTCACTGTGAAAGGTAAGCAATGAGTTACTTTGTGTTCTTCACTTTGAAAGGTAAGCCATGAGCTATTTTGTGTTCTTCACTTTGAAAGGTAAGTCATGAGCTACTTTGTGTTCTTCACTGTGAAAGGTAAGCCATGAGTTACTCGATATTCTTCACTTCGAAAGGTTAGCCATGAGCTTCTTTGTGGTCTTCACTTTGAAAGGTAAGTCATGAGCTACTCGGTTTTCGTCACTTTGAAACGTAAGTCTTGAGCTACTAGATGTTCTTCACTTTGAAAGATAAGCCATGAGCTTCTTTGCGTTCTTCACTTTGAAAGGTAAGCCATGAATTACTCGATGTTCTTCACTTTGAAAAGTAAGCCATTAGCTACTTTGTGTTCTTCACTTTGAAAGGTAAGTCATGAGCTACTTTGTGTTCTTCATTTTGAAAGGTAAGTCATGAGCTACTTTGTGTTCTTCACTGTGAAAGGTAAGCCATGAGTTACTCGATGTTCTTCGCTGTGAAAGGTAAACCATGAGCTACTTTGTGTTCTTCACTTTTAAAGGTAAGTCATGAGCTATTTTGTGTTCTTCACTTTGAAAGGTAAGTCATGAGCTACCTTGTCTTGTTCACTTGGAAAGGTTAGTCATGAGCTACTATGTGTTCCTCACTTTTAAAGGTTAGTCATGAGCTACTATGTGTTCTTCACTTTCAAAGGTAAGCCATGAGTTATTTTGTGTTCTGCACTTTAAAGGTTAAGCCATGAGCTACTTTGTGTTCTTCACTTTCAAAGGTAAGCCATGAGCTACTTTGTGTTCTTCACTTTGAAAGGTAAGTCATGAGCTACTTTGTGTTCTTCACTTTGAAAGGTAATTCATGAGCTACTGTGTCTTTTTCACTTTGAAAGGTAAGTAATGAGCTACTTTGTGTTCTTCACTTTGAGAGGTAAGTCATGAGCTACTTTATGTTCTTCACTTTGAAAGGTAAGCTATGAGCTACTCGATGTTCTTCGCTTTGAAATGAAAGTCATGAGTTACTCGATGTTCTTCCCTTTGAAAGGTAAGTCATGAGCAACTCGATGTTCTTCACGTTGAAAGGTTAGTCATGAGCAACTCGATGTTCTTCACGTTGAAAGGTTAGTCATTACCTACTCGATGCTCTTCGCTTTGAAAGGTAAGTCATGCGCTACTCGGTGTTTTTCACTTTGAAATGTTAGTCATGAGCTACTTTAAGTTCTTCACTTTGAAACGTGAGTCATCAGCTACTCGGTTTTCGTCACTTTGAAAGGTAAGTCATGAGCTACTTTGTGGTCTTCACTTTGAAAGGTAAGTCATGAGCTACTTTGTGTTCTACACTTTGAAAGGTAAGTCATGAGCTACTTTGTGTTCTTCACTTTGAAAGGTAAGTCATGAGCTACTCGATGCTCTTCCCTTTGAAAGGTAAGTCATGCGCTACTCGGTGTTGTTCACTTTGAAATGTTAGTCATGAGCTACTTGGAGTTCTTCACTTTGAAACGTAAGTCATGAGCTTCTTTATGTTCTTCACTTTCAAAGGTAAGCCATTAGTTACTTTGTGTTCTTTACTTTGAAAGGTAAGTCACGAGCTACTGTGTCTTTTTCACTTTGAAAGGTAAGTAATGAGCTACTTTGTGTTCTTCACTTTGAAAGGTAAGTCATGAGCTACTTTGTGTTCTTCACTTTGAAAGGTAAGCCATGAGCTACTCGATGTTCTTCGCTTTGAAATGTAAGTCGTGAGTTACTCGATGTTCTTCCCTTTGAAAGGTTTGTCATGAGCAACTCGATGTTCTTCACTTTAAAAGGTTAGTCATGAGCTACTCGATGCTCTTCGCTTTGAAAGGTAAGTCATGCGCTACTCGGTGTTCTTCACTTTGAAATGTTAGTCATGAGCTACTTTGAGTTCTTCACTTTGAAACGTAAGTCATCAGCTTTTCCGTTTTCGTCACTTTGAAAGGTAAGTCATGAGCTACTTTGTGGTCTTTACTTTGAAAGGTAAGTCACGAGCTACTTTGTGTTCTTCACTTTGAAAGGTAAGTCATGAGCTACTCGGTTTTCGTCAGTATGAAAGGTTAGTCATGATTTACACGTTAAAAGGTAAGTCATGAGCTACTCGGTGGTCTTTACCTTGAAAGGTTAGTCATGAGCTACTCGGTTTTCTTCACTTTGAAACGTAAGACAGTAGCTACTCGGTTTTCGTCACTTTGAAAGGTAAGACAGTAGCTACTCGGTGTTCTTCACTTTGAAAGGTAAGTTATGAGCTACTCGGTGTTATTCACTTTGAAAGGATAATTATAAGATACTCTATGTCCGTCACGTCACGTCACGTTAGCTATAAGCTACTTTTGGTTCATCAATTTAACCATTAGACATTAATTTTTTGCTACGTTTTATTTATATTCACCCTTATTAATGCACAGTTCCAGTTTTTAAATAGTCGATGCATAATTTGAAACTTAACGAACATTCGATGGTATAACTATGATGCGACGTTTAATTCAATATTTGTTTACTAACTAGTTTTGTTTCAGGTGGCATGTTCCAGATAGACCCGGCCACAACCGAGATCTGCTACGAAGGCGTTTCCAGTAGAGCGGCCACACTTCTCCTAGAGGCGGACAGACGGACACTTCTGCTTCTAGCAATCCTCGTGGTGCGGGAAATGTTCATGCCTTAAAGAATTGCACGGACAATGAGGCTCATAGAGTGAAATTGTGCATCGAGAAATGTGATCAAGGCAGTTTACATCGTATACTTGCAGTTGACAATTCCTACCGAGGTAGAAAACTATGGCATGCATTTTATGTCCAACTAGTTTGAGATGAACTTGTCACCGATTTCTGACGTAGCTGGTTTATCGTCAGTTCAGTATTTTGTTATTGCATTATAATCATACGCCATACACGTATTTCATATGCATCTAAGTATTATAATAGTTTCATACATAGTGGTCTGGCTTGATTTTTTACACGATCTTAGTTTTGCTCGCACGTTTCGCGTGCACAAACAATTGAAAGTAAAGAAATGATCGCGGGCCCTGGACCATGATTACCAGCTGTGTTGGTATGTATGAAAGACAAACATCGAAGCTCGACAAATCTTCCTCGTACATTTCAACAATAACTACAATTTAGTTGCAAAGTAATTTAGTAGTGCTAATTATAATCGTCGTATGTGTGTCTTATGACTGTAAGTTACTTGTTTGATTTCGCATTATATGGAATCAAGAATACACGACACTTTGACAATGCTATTCACATGACATCGTCGCAATGATTATGATTTTCGCAGGGCATATGTCCATTTGCACGTATAACAAGTCTTATTTATATCATGCATCATCTCATCTCGCCCGTCGAATTTGTGATTACTGAAGGGGAAGGGGTGAGAACTCTGGTGTGACTCTAGACGTAACGAAAATCACGTTGTCGAAAATCACGTTGTCGATTATCACGTTGTCGAAAATCACGTTGTCGAGTATCACGTTGTCAAGTATCACGTTGAACATATAACGCTTACGACGAATTGTCGGTAAAAACCTGTGTTCTATATAATTTTCAATCATAGTATATGTCCTTTATAGTTTACCATGATACGGTTATTATTCAAATAATTAGTAGTGTTTTGTACATTCTCTTGAAATACTACTTATCGTAGTATTTTGATGTCGTCTCGATTGAAAATCATTTTATAAATCTCATTGATGTTTGAAGCGATACTGGTTTTTCCCGGACGAAATATGCTTTTATTTTCGGATGGTTTTCATTACTGTTAGATTTCAACATCGAAACTCTATAAAAAGCGTTCTGTGTTCTTTGCTCGTTAGCGAATGTAAACAAAACAAATGTTATGTGCGCGCATGCGGAACAAAAGAGGCCCGGAATGGGGTACATACAAGAAAGTCTTATTTTCACGTTGAAAGTAGTATTTTCCGAATGTTTCTTTAACCGGCAAAATAAATTAAGTAATACTTTATACATTTGTTTAATTTTTAAAAGAATAAAAAAATAAGTGGTCATTCGACAGTTTATATATAAATTTATTGCAATAAATAAGAATGTTGATGATGGTTTAAAATTTAAGTAAGACGTTAGAAAAAAAAACAACTGAAATGTGACGTATTGAAAGGTTCACTATTGGCGTTACGTAGCCAAAATGCAGACTCCTTTCGAGAGACGTGCATCATATGCTAGAAAGTTATTTCGTTGTAAACGTATGATGCGCTAAATGATCAAGTGAAAAGAGGTATCGCAATGTTGTTTAATGCTGAAAAAATGTATCTTACATAGTGCACACATATTAAAATGTTTGAACAAAACTAAATACAATGTAAGGTGGTTATTATTGTATTGAGCCTTTTTAGATTTAGTGTGTTGGCTATGTAGGATAATGGTTAAGTTGTGCAAATAAACTCGTGTGGTCGGTTTTAAAGTGCCCAACTCGGAAGAACGACAAATGGCACAGTTGTCCTATTGATGCACGACGGATCGACGTATAAGGGGCGCCAGTACGCAAAACATTTGCGAAAGAACGCTCAATAAATGTTTCGTGTTGTTGGCGCCTCTGATTGGTCGTTCTAGCATGTTGGCGGGTGTGAAAGTCGTCAACACGAGGACACGCAGACACTTAAACGACCTTCTGCACGTATATTTGTCGTTTTGGCCTCTTGTCATTTAATTGAACTCAAACCCGCTAGCACGTCTGAATAATATGGCAAAAATCAGCCCTCCAAAAATATGTTTTTCAAACGAGAATGTTAATAACTAGTTTTTTCTCCATCCTTTGTACCTGCGCCGTGTAATAACTTCTTACTGTAAAACTTGTACTTTAGTGATGAATTTTACACTATTGAGTAAAAATCATTGACTTTGTCTTCGTTTGCTCGGTAACTTAACTAAACTAGTATATATTGATCACTTGATTGTCATACCATACCAATTACTCCCGCTAACATGAAAGAAGGAATATTTTATATTCAAAATGAATTGTATATACTTAAGCTGTATACTGTACATGTGTAAAATAGTTTATAGACTCGTCTATGTTTTAAGAAGCAAATGGTATTTTAATGTATTAACAATATTGACAAGTGTAAATAATACCACATAGTCTTAGATATAATAACTAATTTTAATAGAAGTAAGTTTTAACCATGTGGCAGTAAATTGATAGTCAGGAATTGTAAATGTATATAATTATATAGTCTCTTATAAATCATATTATGGTTGGTCGCATACATGTAACTGTACTTTTTATATGTTTTTTAATTGTATATGTACTGCGAATGAGACTTTAATAAAACATTGAATTGAACTGAAAAAATTGGTAGCCTCACGGAGAAATATGTGCTGATCAAAGCAGCAACGCTTGAGATAATATCATTACACCTGAATACAAATTATTGCATAATTGCGAATGGTGGAAAACGTGTGCATATAGAAATGTACTGCTATTAGTGTATGTAAGGATATAACCTATTAACATGCTACCAATCATGAAACAAACACTGTAACATGCGTAAATAACAGTACTTAAAAACAAGTAGTGCGCGTGAATAAATATTTCTTTAAAACTAGTTAATATGTTAGTTAGTCGCTACTGGAGTAGAGTAAACGAATTACTCAGCATATAGACAACACATGCGTGCGTGTTCGTAATATCGCCGAGGTTATTAACATTAACCACTTAATAAAATGCATGTCTTTTGTTGTGACGAATTTATCATTTCGAATTAGCAATATTATAGCTGCGTAAAAACAAATGCGAATCAATTTAAATATGACAGGTTTTCTTTTGCCGCAAGTTGAATAACACGTTTTAGTGCGTTGTGGAACCCACACTTTGATGAATATCTAATAATATGCTTTACTAATTTAAGTGTTCCGCATCTGAAGCCTATATTGACATCAACTTTGCAAGTTGTCGCACCAGTTTGTTTTGCTTTAAAAGACTTTCAACATGTACCCTGCATCCATTTAATTAAAGGTTAAAGATGCTGCAATTGTATCTTTTCAGAAATGTGTTGATATCTCTTGTTTCAAGAAAAAAAATGACACTGTTTCACATGAAACAAAGTATAAATACATACTGGCAATATTGAAAAGCTTAAAAAAAGGCGAAAACATATCTTTGGTGGAAAAAAAGCTTAATCCATCTTCCTTATTTTAGAAATTGTTTAGCCCGCTTTGACACTTATACGTATTTCAGGAGATGTATAGCCCGCTTTGACACTTATACGTATTTCAGGAGATCTATTCGATTCAATCCAAATGTATTCAGGTACAAGATCAAGGTACAATATAACAATAATACAGATAAGAATATATAATAAAACAAATATGGTAAAGAAATAACAGTGTACAAATATATATTGATCTTGCAGACCTGGGATAACCCAATAAAGTACAAGTACTTATTTCCATCCTTATCTTAAGCAAACATGAAGTTCAATGTTACAAAATTGGCCACAATCTAGTAGCTCAGTCACGGAAAGCTCAAAAGATTCCTGCATTCCTCAACGCCATTCGAATAACCAGCGAAATGTTAACTAAAAGACGTGTTGATGGATCTTATAAATTGGCAATAAAAGACTCGTAATTTTTAATTTTAACATGTATCAATAGTCAATTTTAATCTATATCTTTCGAAAAGTATGCCTTAATTTTCAAAACAAGGATATTTTTTTACAGATTCAATATCTTTTATGTCACATCGTCTCGTAAACGTGTTGATTGTGTCAACATCTTTATTATCTCGATGAAATATGGACTGGTCAGTCAGTAATCGAAAATCAACACTTGAGATAACATCATGACACTTGAAGACAATGATATTGCAATATAGCTAATTGTAATCCAAACAGAACATTATCTTAAATCAAATCTAAATGGATCATATACTAGTAATCACTATGAACAGTTGAAGAGGAAATGGTAGTATTGGTGGTAGTATACTTAGTTCTGGAAAAATAAGAAAACGTGTTTGCGTTATTGTCAATGTTGCTTGTTTTGTATCATGGTATGGTCTGGTCAGATGGTTTTCGATCATAAACATATTGGATAATATCATCGTATTTGGAAATCGGAATAATTACTCACATTAATTAACTACAATTATTCAAATCATACTACGGATGTTATTGATTACGAGAACTAATACAATCGAATGGTAGTGATAAATGGCGGGTCGCAGTATGTACCCGGTTAAATGGCGGGTCGCAGTATGTACCCGGTTAAATGGCGGGTTGCATTATGTACCCGGTTAAATGGCGGGTCGCATTATGTACCCGGTTAAATGGCGGGTTGCATTATGTACCCGGTTAAATGGCGAGTTGCGTTGTCTTGAGATACAAAGCGGCTACTAATTTGGAAAATTGAGGATTAATCATGGAACATATTTTAGATCTGGCTGGTTATCGACCTAGGTCGAAATTATATGCCCAAAAACATACTAGCTTACTTTGAGTTAGATAGCGGACATGGTTTATTTGACTATTTTTTGAAAATTCGAGAGCCATTATTCAAACAAGCTTAGTGAGATATTACTGGTTATCGATCTTTAATAAAGTATTATGCCCACAAACGTTGTCAACAAGTTCGACGATGATGCGACTTTAAGCTATTTGAGTTAGGTCAATGTGGCCATTTTTTATCATTCAAGGACCATAATCCAGAAGTGCTTCAGGCGATCCGACTGGTATTAAACTTGGTAGAGAAATAATGCCCAAAACACATAATTACAAAGTTTCATGTTGCTAAGCTTTACACTTGTTCAAAATAGACGCCCGACATCGGTCTGGACGCCAGACCGCCTTATGGCGTAATACCCGCCGCAGGTGTTCGCCCAATACACGTACGTCCCGTTTTACTAAACGGGCGTTTAAAGTGTGATCAATCAAAAGACTGAACCTATTGAGTTACTTCCCCTACATGTGCTCTCAGAAACACAAGGTTACCAACCTAGTTGAAACAGATAACCATTTTGGCAGTGAACATGCATTGAAAGTGGCATATGCATCTCCTGGAAAATTTAAGATGCATGGACTTTTACAAAAATCACTAGAAAACTGAAAAAATGTATAGTTAAATCATATTTACTATTCATTTCTAGATCGATTTTAGCCTAGGCTGTTCGGTTAGCGCATTGGTTGGCGCACGCGATTCACACCTAGGCGATCCTGGATCAATCCCCTTTCCCGGCGCGCACGCGATTCACACCTAGGCGATCCTGGATCAATCCCCTTTCCCGGCGCATGTGAGTTTGGTTTTTGGTCACCATAACCAACAAGTGGGTTTCCCTTATAGCACAAAACCACACCAAATTTCTATATATTTCAGTAAAATCTGGATTTTTTTCTATATTTCCTATATATGTCATTTCACTTTCGTGAGTCTAGTTTGAAAATTATCCTACCATGATGCAGAATCAGGCAAAAAAGGACCTCACAAACTTCGAAATACAAACACATTCGACTTTGACTTCTTTTTTCGTCAACTAAACTAAAGCAGATGCTGATGCAGACGACAGAACGATAACACACGTCGACCTTAACATGTAATAACTAATAACTAGTCAGGATTGGAAGACTTACTAGCACGACACATAAATCAAAGACAATAACTCATGAATATTTTTTATAACGTTTGTGTTTTTTTAATTCTATATACATGAGACAAAACAATAAAATAAGTAACAAATAACAATGCACAATATAATTATGCCACGAACAAAAATCTGAGTACTGTTTATAACTCAATATATATATGTTATTTACAACTATAAATATGCTTGGGACACTTTGTCGACTGCGTAGGGATTCGAGTAGTACGCAACATGATGCGGTAGACTACTGCGCAGTAAGCTTGTGCGCACATCGGTCACGTGACTTAGTCCACTCGTAGAAGATTGACACAGCGTGTTCTGTAGATAGCTAGCGGCAAACGAAGGGGATATTGGAATCTCGTCCATCTCTCCGTTAATCTGTCGCTTCCATTTATTTCTTCTGTTCTGGAACCAAATTTTTATCTGGGTTTCGGATAATTTTAAACTTGATGCAAGTCCTGCTCTTTCTGCACTAGACAAGTATCTCTTCATGTCAAAAGCAGCCTCGAGTTGGTAAATTTGACTTCTGGAGAAAACCGTTCTGGACTTCTTCTTCTTGGACTTGAACGGACTCGGGGACTGATGGTAACTCTCGCCTAGAGAATCCAAACTTTTATCGCTTTGAGCGTTGGCGCAAAAAATCATTTCCGGTTCTGGAGAACTTCTGTTCGAATCGTTTACGTCATGGTCGTCGCTTGGCTTTGTGAATTCATATGTTTTGTGGATGCCACACTCAGGAGACTCCAGAGTGGTGTCGGTTAAATGTGTATGCATATATTGTCCAACGTGATGACGTACAGGCACGGTGTACGGACTGGGACGGTAAGAGGAGAGGGAAACCGGAAATGGGCGGAAAGGTACTGGACGCGCAGCGGGCGTCGGTGAAGGGTACTCGGTTTCCGGTGTGCTACATGCACGTGGTCTAACGAAAGACTCTGGAATATTTTAAGAAAACAAATTAAATCGGTAATCATACGAATGTTTAACAAAGAATATACTTATAATTACTTCGAGACAAATTTTTGCTCAATTGTTTGCCCAATTAATTAATAATTTATTTACATTTGCCGTTATGTTCAAATGAATGTGTACTCATAGGAATTTCTGTCTCGGTGTAGTTGAAAATAATTAATCTACACTTTTATTAAATAACATGCAAATATAGTCACCAGCGTCTGTAATATACCTATATGTACATGTATACAAATACACATAACACCGACATCGAGAAATCGGATAAGGTTGTTTTTACACACCGACTTAATAATATATATGGTTAGAGTTTATTTAAATATGTTAATTTAAGTAATGTTTATAAAGTATTTTTTTTTCATAAAGTTTATCAATACAAAGATAAGTTAAATAAATTGATTTTGAAATGTGTTCATATTACAAATAATATACCATGACATAATCTTAATTATATATGTCATATAAATGAAATGGTATGCAAAGTTGTGTTTCATTTCCTAAAATTCGGTTTTAAACGTATTATTTATAGTTAATTATTTATTTTCCAATATAAACATGTAATTTTAAATCAACAACTTAAAAATAAATATTTTATATCCGTACCAAAATGACTGTACGCCTCGGTTTCGGTGGGTGGGGCATAGTGGTGAACCGTAGCGCCGTGGAGATGGGGAATTCTGGCGACGGCGTCCGTCACGTGCTCTGCACGCGCTTCAGTTGGCGCACATGACACCTTGTCGTCGGCGTTGCTTAGAATCCTGCTGATGGAAAAACTCAGAGGTTTCCGCTCAACTTCCTTTCCACTGTCGTCTGTTTTCGAAAGCATTGTCGGTTTATGCGTTTTATTCCAAATTCCACCGTATCATCCAACACAGTATCATAACATTAAAACAGCTTATCCTTCAAAATTATGTTTATATGACTGAAGTTGGTTTTGGAAATAAATAATAGTATATGGAATTAAATGCATATATCTATACACTTGCACAATTATTTTTTACAAACACAAACTCTTTTTGTATGACTTAGTACTCAGTCTGAAGATACATCGAGAAGTGATAACCAAAATGGTTTGAACGAAATATAAATACTTGGTAAGGTGAGAACGATTAGAAAAGAAAGCACCTTATCAACTTTTTAATCTAGCCATCCAGGTAACTTTTTGAAAATGTACTATTCTCTGATTGGTCAATCAATTAAAAAGTACTACTTCCGCGGGTGCAGCCCACCAGTAATAATTGACCAGAGATTAAGTGTCCAGCAATTGACATTAAACGCCCCAATTATCGCGATTAAAATACAATAAACAACATTGGAAAAAAATCCCTGCCTGACTCCACCCCCTGGGTTTAAGGAAAAAGGATAGCAGATAAGATCGAATTTACTTGCTGATAATACGTAATTACCACTAGTTGACATAAAATTATGGATCTTTTGAAAAGAAAACTTTGTTAAAAAGCCACGGGGTTAAACGACGATTGTCGTGATATATAATAACCGGGTAGTTCTCCTTCTTATTGTTGGGTGATATTAATTCACGTATAGACAGTTTAAGTCGTAAAGTGACAAGATTTTAACAGATATTTGTAATGGCGGGTAGATTAACTCGATAGGCATCGGACTGGCCGGGCGCGCCATTCGTGCGGTTCGGGGTAGCCGACTGCAGTATGAGCACCTATACCTGTTATTAGACGGCATTAGGGGACCCTTAGCACCCATGTCTTATTCAAAATGCTTAACTATCCTTGAATACAGGCTCGACGAACAGTGGTCAATGTCGCCTTAGTGACTGGCCATTTTAAAGCCTCGTTTTGTTCAATTTGTATTTTAACATAATTGAACGTATTTTCAAAGCTGATCATCAACAGAAACTTGCTCCAGCACTTAACATTCAAATCCACATACCTCATTTTCATACAATTACGAAACATTAAGAAACCTGATGAATTTCATATAGCTGAACTTAATAGTATGTGTTTCTGTGTAGTACATTTTAACTTATTTTGTAAACTCTGATTAAATAATCGGATACTCATTTGAGAATATATTCGCATCGTTTATTTAAATACAACTGCCAAGTTCATGTTATTATGAAGTGAAATATTGCAGTTACATTGTTGAGATCCGATAAATCCTTACCAAATTACTATTTTGATAACAATCGAGCGTTTTACTCCGTCTTATTCATTGTAGTGATGTTTTCACAGTTATCTTGTTCATCTAAATGATGGACCGCGAGAAAGGGAAATCAAAATAAGAATTCAAAACCTAGTCATAGAGCGATGTTAATACTACTACTACTAATTCAACTAATACGACAACAACAACAACACACACTTCTACTGCTACTGTGGCATGTTATGTCGGCGTCCCCAGAGTGGCGCTGCAATGGCACTGCTGGTCATTATCCCGGCTGATCCCGCTGTAACAGGTAACTGCATTAGCAGGAATTAAGATTGACAAATCAATAGCTGGAAGATAATACTCACATGAGTTTAGCCGGCGTCATTTGTGCTTGAAAGGGAAAGGCAATCGAGTCGTCGTCGATTGTTTCCGTTCAATTACACTTGAAAAGAGTTTATATTAATTAAATTAATTGTTAGTACTGAAAGTCCTGACTTTTGCGAAAGATTTAAGGATACAGATTGTAATCAGAGGCCGATTGAGGCATGCCGTCTTGTTCCATATCACCTCTGGAGCCATGCTGACCACGGCAGGCAAGCTTACGTATGGACAAACAAGGTGCGCCTTGCAATCAAAGTTCATTGCCATGTATTGTTTTATGTTTCTATAATTATTACTAGCCGAATAATGTTGTATGGCGGTTAGGCTTACTTTGAGATGTATCCGAAATTTTCCTCATGTTACAATTATCTTAAAATATTGGATTTGAAAAAAGAGACAACAATTGGTCTTATAAGTGTCTCATTTAATATTTATCTTATAAAACCAACACGTTGGAAAAACAAATGGTTGAACTGTGCATGTGGTTGAAATGTGCATATATTTGAAATGTGCGTATAGTCGAAATATGCATATGGTTGAAATGTGCATATCGTTCAAATGTGCATATGGTTGGAATGTGCATATATTTGAAATGTGCATATCGTTCAAATGTGCATATGGTTGGAATGTGCATATATTTGAAATGTGGGTATGGTCGAAATATGCATATGGTTGAAATGTGCATATGGTCGAAATGTGGATATGGTTGAAATGTGTATGTTTTCGTTTGTCCCATTGAGAATATTGTTTGCCGTAGAGTTTACTTGTCTTTCTACTAGTATCATTAGACTATACAATTTTCAAATTAATAGTCGTTAAGTCAATATTTTGCAGTTACTGGTAGTGGCTCTATACATTAGTTAACACTCTCTGTCTAAAGCGTAAATTCCGTTACCACATGACACATTCTTTTTATTTGAAACAGTTTCAATATTTTGAAGTTAACGCAATTAACTGCCACCTGACACCATAATTACGGTACTTGACTTAATTGTATATTATTAATATAAATCTAGACGAAGGCATTTACTTTTATGTTAGGGTAGGTTATTAGCGACCGCTTGTAATAATATTTGTTAAGAAGTTAATTTTAAAAATACAACGGGTTAAATCCGCGGCGTTTAGGCGAAGGTATCAGTGAAGATGTTGTTGTTCAGATTGCAATCTCTTTTTGACATACATGCTGCTTTTGTTGCAGGACTTTTATTGCCACAAACTTCAGCTGAAGGAATTTAGCGTCGATATTTTTTTTTTTTTTTAAAACGCAAGTGATATTGCATGTTTTAGAAAAAATGAATGCACTGTTCATTTTGTTATCCTACAAATCTGTTCTAAGTGTAAATTTATTTAAAAATATCGTCGGGTAATTTTAATCTGGAAAAGTTAAGTCCATTGTAATTAATATTTCCGTTTAAACTTAAAAGTATCAATTGTAAAGTACATGTAGTCTAATTGCAATTAAGCCGATGTGTTAGTTTGTAAAAACAACATGTCACAGCGGATGGAAGTTCGTATTAAATCATTAACAAATCATTAAGCAATTTTTGTTCGTTCAGAACACGAAAAATGAAATTATCAGTTAATATGATTGCAAATTTTTGAAAATTAATATCTGGAGTACAAAAACAAAAGGCAGTTTAGTGCTATTAAGTACCACTTCTGGTGCAACTTTCGCTGCAAAACATTCTAGTACTGCTGTAAATGCCACCAACAACAACACCACTACTACTACAACAAAAACTACAACAACAACTACTACTACGATGCTCATAATGATGATGATGAGGGGGATTAGGAAGATGTAACAATATTATCATTATTGTAAATTTTAAAAATGTTAATCATTACAAACTTCTTGTAAGCTACTGTTATTGCTGTTGCAAAAGTTTTATTTTTATATATCATATACATATACATCAGCTTCAAATACTACAGTGATATTTAAGATTTTTTTTAATTAACGTGTATTTTACAATAACGATTAATGTTATTTAAATATTATTGTATTCAACTGCCATTGTATCATATCAAGTGTTGATGTTCCGGAACTCATTGACCTGCTCGTATTTTACTGACGTGATAAAGATGTTGACAATATCAACACGTTGACGAGACACTATGGTGGGTTGCTGACTTAAGGGTAGTTACTGCAGAAAAAAACAAACACATTCAAATAGAAGCCTCTGTGAACATAATGGAAATATTGTGCTTTACTGAGAATTGCCCTGCAGTGGCAGTATTGTCCGGATGAGTGTTGTTATTTGTAATTGCAATTAAAACAGAACACTTGGGCCTTTAACACAACATGCCATCAAGCCATTGTCACCAAGCGCCACACGAATTACAGTTGGATTTTTCCCATATTGAAGTTGTTACACCACATGCCATCAATCAATTGCAATAAGCACCAACAGATCTACATTTCGAATTTTTCTATATTGAAGTTGTATATACAAATAACATAATTTCGAACATCCGGTTTTATTATAAGGCCATTTAAGTGTAGGTTTTATTTAAAATTTGATCTTTCACAATGTTAAGAATTCCAAAGATATTTGTGGCATAAGTGGCAGTTTTGGCACTTTAACCAAATGCGGTATTGGAACAATACTGCGGTCAACCAGAGGTTTTTATTATTATTTGTTTAAGAAGAAAAAAACAAAAACAAAAACAACAACAACAAACTCAGTGAACAGTAAAACATAGTTACACATTTATATGTTACGTTAAATCATTAAAAAGATCATTTAAGAGATTTTCGCATTACAATTAGCGTCTGTCATATAAGTGTCATGATATTATCTCAAGTGTTGGTGGCCGATAACTCACTGACCAGCCCATATATTACTGAAATAATAAAGATGTTGACAAAATCAACACGTTTACGAGATGTTTTGACGAGATGCTAAAGAATAGCAACAACATATTTAGTTTTCAAAAACAAACACAACACATATAAACGCCTGTCTGAACATAGGGGTAATAGTGGGCTTTCCTGGAAATCGTCCCGCACGGGCAGTATTGTCTGAATGATTAGTGTCCGACTGATTAGTGAACCTTATGTTAAATGAAATTATAATAAAACAATACAACATAATATGCAGTCAAGCAACTGTCACTAAGCGTCAAAAGATGAACACATTTGCCCATGCCTAAGATTGAAGTTGAAAAACGCACATAACTTTATTTCATAAATTGAATTTTCTTGAAAGACAATATTTGTCTGCGTTTTAATAATACAAATCGATCTTGAGTTCAGTTATTCGAAAGGCAATTTTCATTTGTAGTAAACTACCGCATCATAGACTGTGATTATTCTTTTAGATAGTACTTAAAAACAACAACAAAACAAACTTAAATGGAAGACCGTTGTAACAAAGAAGTAAGCTGATTTAATTCGTGTGTTAAGTTGTAAATGGACGATAATGCTTAATTGAAATACATTACTTTTTTTTCTTTCAATTCTAATGATTTTATCGTCAGGGGCCGTAACTCAATGACCTGCCCATATTTTACTGAGATAATACAGATGTTTACAAAATCAGTATGTTTAAGTCCAAAACGCCGATCATATAATGAATCACAGTCAGAAACAACTACATGCACGTATAAGTCTTAGAAAACACATAATGAGATAGTTCTTTGGCAATTTTATTATATATATATATATAT
>VMBQ01005239.1:0-68532 GCA_007657795.1 Dreissena rostriformis
CGTTTTACCTGCCTGAAAAATTCTTGGATCTTAAATTTCCCCTGTTCTGTATTACCTGCCTTAAAACACGCGGCTCTTATATTGCCCCTGTTCGGTTTTACCTGCCTAAAACACTCGTTGCTCTTATATTGCCCCTTTCCGGTTTTACCTGCCTGAAAGACTTGTGGCTTTTATATTGCCCTTGTCCGGTTTTACCTGTCTGGAAAACTCGTGGTTCTTATATTGCCCCTGTCCGGTTTTACCTGCCTGGTTAAGCCGACCTTTCGAGGCTTGGCTATTTCCTATCTACTTTGGATAGTGAGGGATGCTGCTTTCCAGACTGGCCTTAGAGTGTTGAAGGCATATATGGATTTTCTGAGTCTAACCTTAATGTCTTCATCAGAACCGCCTGTTGCTGACACAACGTTGCCAAGGTAGATGAAGGACTCCTCCTCCTTGAAATATGTTATTCCCAGAATAATAGGCTTCTGCTGTTTTTGTGTTCACGGTCATGATTTCTGTCTTTACCAGGTTTATATGCAGTCCGGTAGTTTTTGCTTCTCTGGCAATGTTGTCTCTGTTATGTTGCATGTGTTTTACGAATTGGGACATCAGGCACAAGTCATCCGCAAAGTCGAGGTCATCCATGGTCTTTGTCAGGGTCCAGGGGATTCTGGTCTTACCTGTTTTGGTTGTCTCCCTCATTACCCAGTCCACCACGAGCATAAATCATAGGTGACTTCATGCATCCTTGACGGATTCCTGTATTCACTGTATAACATCACCAAGTCATTCTTGATGTTCCTGATTTTCTCTTTAATGTCTCACCTGTGCTGTATCAGGTTCCATGTGTTGCCGGAGATCCATCTGTTATTGTGTTGTCTCTTTTTCCCGGGACGTCTTTGCACGTGTCTTCCCATGTGTCCCTCAGGCAGCTCCAATGTTCTTCATTTTGCATTTCTTCTGTCACCATACCCGAGGCATCAAATCTGTTCGTAAGAGAAACTGAGAAGGTATCCTTGAAGCTAGTTCTTTTTAGTCTTTGGATGTTGAATATGGCCTCAGGTCTATCTGGTGTTTCTCTGAAGGCCCTTAACTTGATCCGGATGACTCCCATTACAAGCTGATGGTCTGAAGCTACGCCGGCTCCTCTTTTGTATATTGCGTCTCCACATCTTGAGATAGTGATGTAGTCTATCTGGTCCCTTATTTGTCCATCTGGTTAGATCCAGGTTACTTTGTGGATGTCTCTGTTTTGGAACGTGCTTCCGCAAATGACCAGGTCATTGAAGGCGCAAACGTCTGAGAACAGCTTGCCATTTTCGTTCATAACTCCGAGGGTCTGGATACCCATGACAAATTCTGTCCCAGTTTTGTCTTTCCCTATCTTAGCATTCATAGCTTCAGTAGCTTGATATCCCTCTTAGGTCGTTCGCCGAGAACTGTTTGCAGAGTGTTGTAGAACGTTTTCTTTGTCACTTTCCTCTCTTTATAGTTAATTTTGATGTCATGATTCTTTTGAAAATTGGCTGCTACTCCGTGAGTTCGTTATCAGATGCAGGGGACATCATGATGACAACTCCTTATGTGTGGTCGTGGTTCTCTTTTGCTGTCCCGAGTATGGAGATCTTTTCTCCAGTTGCTGTTGTGGTTATACCAGATCTATTCCATCTACTTTCACAAAGTCCTAGTAATTGGATGTTGTAGCGCTTCATCTCATTTGCTGCTTGAGCTGCATTCTCTGTTTCATACATAATTTGTACATTCTCAGTTCCTACTTATGTTGTTGCTTTCATCGTCATAAGATGTGTCGGCAAGCTAACTTCTGTGAGGCTTTCACCAACCTGCGTCATATGTCCCTCTGTACAGGCATCGTCTTGAACCTAGCGCTGGTTTTCATTTACTGTTGATTCGGTTTCTGAAGAGGGACGTATTACGGGGAAGGGTTGTTTTCCCAACTCCCAACCATCTTCCTTTCGTAAACGGGCTTGGGACCGTCTATGGTGGAGTTCTAACGACGACACTGTCCGGCATATCCTACATAGTTTATCCGGCTGCTCGTGGTTCGTACGCAGCCGCCATCCGCTATATCCTACTTGATTGAGCCGCATCACTCGTTACTCAAACGTAGACCGCATCGCCTATTTTATCTGCCAGTAATTGCGCCGACCACTCGTTGCTCGAACGTATCCTCTGTCCCGTATCTGCTACTGGATTGAGTCTACCACACGTTACTGCATGTATTTATTACCTGGTTGAGCCGACCACTTGTGGCTCGCATAAAGCCCGGTCAGGTCATTCCTATGTGGTTAAATCGACCACAAGTGGCTCGTACGTAACCGCCTAACGCTACTTCATACCTGGCTGAACAAACATCTAATGACATATATGTAGTCCACGTAAGGTATTTCCGACCATAAGTTGATCGAACATTGACGCAATCCGCTACGTCCAACGTGTTTGAACCGACCATGCATTACTCTTACCTGATTGAGGCGTCCACTAGTGGCTCTAACGTAGCCCCCGTCCGGTATTTCAAGACCCTGAAAGGTCACGGTTAGCGTGCAGTTAGGGGCGGTCCCGTCGATGAGACCCGACACTAGAACATGAACGGGGAGCATCTAAATGCCGTGCAAACGAGATAAAGCATATGTGGTTGATATAATAGTACATCGTTGTTAAAGTTATTTATTAAGTCATGCCCATTTTCTCGCATATTTCGCGAAATGAAGACAAACCGATATACCGTAATATAAATATAATGTGTTTGAATTATAAATTTGTTTTCAATTAATGAAGAACTGTAAAGCATTGTTGCATCCACTACATTGACACCTGTTTTGATGCATTAAACTGTACTAATGTTGTATAATCCGTGTGTTTCTATGCTGTGTAATTTTAACTTAATAAATTAACTTTAATAGAATATTGCGATTTTACAGTTAATCAAATATAATTGAAATTGAAATGTAAATAATAGTCTGCTTAAGTTTAAGCCCGAGTGGAAAAATTATTTGATATTTTGGTTACAAGATACAGAAGGAACTACATATGTTGGTATATAGCCCTTCACAATCGAAACTTCATGACTATCAAAGTTCGTACCAAAACGTCTTCGAATTTTGACCGTCACTGTATTTTAAAACAGCTTATTTTGATAATGTATTACTTTATCACAAAAATACACAAAAGAATCAAACAAAATACTAAAGACATACCGCTATAAACAACACAGAAAAAAAGTCCAAATGATCCAAGCATCTTGACTGCTTTCTTTGTTCTGTGTGCAATCCAGCACCACGTCGCTATTTGTTTTCTTGATACTTATCATGTGGAGTGTGTGTACTTGAGCTTGGTATGTTACATAAAGTGACATTTCCGGTCTTGGAAACTCCATAAGGGGCTTTTGCTGAACAAACGACAGTTATACCATATGTTTATTTAAGCGTGTATGCGTTATTTGGTGTATCAATTGTGTTTAAAAAAAAGATAAAAGGTATTAATATTACTGAAATAAGACAAAAAGGGAACTTTGCACAGGCTTATATGGGGTGACACTTTACGCACATGCATCAGTGATATTTTTACAAATGTTCTCATCTGAGTCCTGGGACTCGAGAACTTGCAAATCTATGAGTCCCCGAATTGAAAAAAGAGTCCAAATATTAAACTATATTACTTTTTTAGAAATTTCAATGCATTTTGGGGACTCACATAATTCGAAACTTTGCATCCCCAGAGGTTTTTGTGAGTCCAGGACGCGGAACTCGCATGTAAAAAAAAATCACTGATGCATTAAGCCCTGTTTTCCCAGAACGATGCTCAAATGTTTGTGTTAATAAATTCAGTGTACATTTATACTTTCCATTTGAAGAGCCTTTGGTTGAAAAGCAAAGTCCCACCATGTGATGTATTTATACGCGTGTGTGTGTTATTTTTCACATCGATTTTGTTTTGTTTTAGATGAAAGGGATGAATATAAATGAAAGAAGACAGAAAATGTACTATCGACGTTAATACTAACGTGTCACACCAAATACGTTTGCGAACTCTACAGTGTATAGTGTTGCACCATTTTGTGACCCAATAAACTGTCATGTCAATGTATACTTGAGTCAGGCTTTGTTGACAGTCGAATATCGGTACTAGTATGTCACCCTAAAGTTTCAAATTAAAAACGTAATTCTTTACGGTTCGTTTTATCTCCACTTTTTATTAAAAAAACACTGTACTTGTCAATTCAATTACAGGGCGCTTTTAATTCGTATAAAAATAGTGATTGGTCGGGTTATTGATAGATGTCTAAAATGATTGGATTCATTTCGAATCGAATTGTAGGATTGAGATTAGTGGAAAAATACATTTTTTTATTTTATTTGGCTGCGCGTTTTGAAGATTTTCCACGTAACATTGGTGTGAACTGTTTTGCTTATGTCGAAGAATGGGTTAGTGAAAACGGGCCCTGGCCTGAACACGTTTTATGTACATTATGGGTTTTTGCTTGGTAAACAAAACGTAATTAAGATTTTATTAAACCTGTATATTCATGATTCTCTACTATAAATTCTTCTAGCATTTATTCTAGGTTAAGGTGAATCATTTTTTGAAAGTGTGTGTTTCATGAATTAAATAAGATGGCGTTTATAAGATTATCTATCGTTTTATAAATATTCTGCAGTTTCTTATTGTTTTGAATTGCAAATAAAACAAATAGACTGAATTAAAACATGTTCTTCCAACGAATGGGTATTTCTATAGTGTAACAATATTTTAACAACTTAAAGTTAAGCTGAATTGCCAAATACATCAATGCAAATACTTATTTTTTTCTGTAGCCCTTTTCAACTTTTGGCAAAATGTTTGGTTCAATTCATTCAATATCGCTTTGATTTCACGATGAGGTCTTAACGGAACACCGTACAAACTTCATCTCAGTCACCTACGCAGAAAACAACCGCGCCACTCTGCATCTAAGCTCTTTATAAAGTATAGACACCCACAGCACTTAGTAGGCCTTCAAAAACCGGACGTTGGTTCAGTTCATAGAAAAAACATAAAACCCACGGATGTTTGCGTACAAATCTTCGTACAGAGGAGTACCACATCCGCACATAGTTGACTAATCGGTAACGATAAAACAAATACTGTTAAGTGTCACTTTATATTTATATGCTTATATATGTATATCTTTGCCACGCACTTAATAAAACAGACATGCATTAAGTATCGCGGTTAGGAAAGAACACGGGCGTGAGTTAAACCTTGATATGAACAAACACATAAATTAAGCTTTAAAAGTAAAGATTACATTTTGTGTAAGTGCTTAAACGGAAAAACACATGATTATAAAAACATATAATTTATACTTTGATTTGTGCTAAATGAATGAGAACAAACACTCTAGAAAATACCATTGCATTAACGTGCATACAACACCGTAGCTAATTATCAGCCAACAGGTTCGGTCTAAGTTCAAAATGTCGCCATGGTATATAACCCTCTATGATCGTAAAGCAACAGTTTACACATGTTAAGAACAAACACTAACTAAAACAAAATCAAGTTTACAAAAGTTAAATTTGTTAATTTGTTTTGCGCGATACACGAAGCGACACGCGATATTTGTACTGTTCAAATATCGCTGTAATAATATTGCCTGTCGACTCTCGCGTTTTTTAAACGGTGTTACACTAATGTTTTACCATTTATTATCAATTTGGCTGCCCATGCTTGATACACATGCTTGATGACGTAAAAATATCCCTTTTTTGTTTCCCCTATTTTTTTTAAAACGCGAGAGTCGACAGGCGATATCATTACAGCGATATTTGAACAGTACAAATATCGCGTGTCGCTTCGTGTATCGCGCAAAATATCGTGTATCACTTCGTGTGTCGTTTGTCGCGGTCTGAAATGAGACCGCGATGCACGAGATTCAGATAAAATTGACGATATTTGAATAATAAAATATCGTGTATCGCTTCGTGTGTCACGCAAAATATCGTTCATCGCTTTGTGTTTCGTGTATCGCCCTTCGAACGCGAGACACGATATTTTGCGCGATACTCAATGCGACACACGATATTTTGCGCAATACACGAAGCGACACACGATATTTTGCGCGATACACCAAGCGACACGCGATATTTACCACGATATATCGCCTTTTTGGCCACCTACACAAGGGCGATATTTCGCGGTTCATTCTTCCTTGCGTCGCTTCGTGTATCGCACAAATATCGTGTATCCCTTCGTGTGTCGTGTGTCGCCCTTGATGAAAGAAGGGCGAGATTAAAGATAGCACTATCCGGATTCCGTAGAGGTGTGTATAATTATCGATACAAAATTGTAGGCGCACTCTGGAAAAACCGGGCTTAATACATGCGGACTGAACATGTTAATCTTAGGCGACAGTTTATCCACAGGCATTAAGCTCGGTTTTTCCAGAGAATCGAAAACATCGGCGTCCGAAATTTTGAAGTTTTTAAACACTGGACGATTTGGGGATGTTCTAAAAAAACATCGGCAAATAGTTCGAAACATTTCCTTAACCCATCTATACAGACTCGGAAAACCGTCTTCCAAAGTTGTCATCGTTTTATCCACTACGACCGGTTCATGTTCGATACGGAATGACTGCAGATTTCCGACTACGCTGAAGAGTGGAAGAGTTTTATCTCAGATATTCAGCAGTGTAGTGTTTTTTGTTGTTGACGTCAATTACTTTAGAAGAGTTTGATGTGCTGCTGTTACATTTTATTTGATTTTTTGTTCATACCAACTTTGGATTTCAGAGTTTAAAACACATCTGAACTCGAGTGTGTTCCGATTTAAAAGATTGTTCAAAGTCTTGTAAATGCAACGTTCAATATATGTGTAATAGACAAACCCTACCTTGCAGTATTCAACTAAAGCTAAGTTTGTTGAGAATGGAACTATCGGTTAAAATATGGCTTTGCTTCAGCTCGTGCGTTTTAATAGTTTTGTCATTCCATCACATAGACTTTCCATCTGCTAACAATAATTTATGCTTGTTTTTGTTAGATCTTAGACGTCGAAAAGGAATAAAGAAGTTTTTAAAGGAAATAATTCCATAACTGTCTGGTTAACTTACGTGAACGTTGAGAAATGGGAAAATAATAACATTTCCTCAATTAATAATACATCATTTGTGCATTTTAATTATATGTTTAAGCGAGAGCAACATTCTGGACCAATTACGGCTACCCTGATGCTACGTATGGTGACGTTATTAATGACGTGTGTACTTTAACGCTGACGAAAGATAGCGATGAGATAGCTAACAGGTCTGACGTCATTGCCGTTATCGGAAGCCATATCCACGTAAGATTACTACACATTGTCTTAATTTTAACATTGATGCTTAATAACGTATGCATTACTTTTTTCTAAATAAGATTGTATATATTCAAGAGTAAAAACTGTTTGTATATGCAAGTCATCGCTGCTTTTTGATTGAATGATCGGTATATTCAACATATATACTGAATAACCCGATGTAGTCATTTTGCAACTACAACTAATGACAACTAGATACGTTAAATACAAAGGGATATTTTACATTCGCATTAAAATCGTCGGGCTGTAAATGTAAATAAAAGTTATTGTTGGGATTGTCCAATCAAAATACGGTATTACCTGTTTGTTGTATTCCATCAGGTGTATTGTGCGTCCTATTGCTCCGGATCCGGGTCATCTCCGGCGCTGACATTCGAGAAAGATAGCCGCCCTCTATCCCAGCTGTTAGGGAGGTATGTATCTCACTATTTTGGGGCGTACGTATCCCGAATTTACTTGCACATGGACTCTATGAGAAATCAAAGCGCTGTAGGCGCTGAAGACCTGGGGCTAGATTTAGTGTCCTAAGGAAGAAGTTATGTGACTAAACTGAATCGAAAGAAGTATAGCAACGTAAATGCATTTAGGATGTATTGTCCGAATATCTCCCTTCGTCCGAATGTATACGGATTGACCCTAGCGGTTGAGTGCATAAGCTCAGAGACTGTACGAAAAGACAAAAATTGTGTATATATATTGTTGGCGTCAAATAAATTACTTTCAATAGCCTAAATAGCTTTCTATTACTTAAATAACAGATCAGGAAAACACTCATTCTTCCTTTGTAATGTGTATACAAAAGAAAATACACTTTCCCTGGTAAAGAACGTTGTACAGATTGTGTACTTTGTCTCACGTTAAACTTTTCGCGCTCAATTTGCGCGCTCGATCTGCGCAGTAAAAATACCATATCCGGTTACTTCGTCTATTTCCGAGAATGATCGTGAATATTTGTTTGTTATTTTCATTTTCTTTTTTCTTGAATGTCTTGTTAACGCAAAATAAAATAACAATATTTTAAAATATTATTATAAATACCAAATATAATGTCTTAAAAAAATGTCTCAGATTTTTTTTATTTTAACCGTCTCCGTAAACACTCATATCCTTTCGGCCTAGACCGTCAAGTGAGGAAATATTCCCGCATGAATATGTAAACAATAACAACTATCTCGTAGCCAATGCTTAGCAATTTTGCTTCAATAATATGTGTTTACACTTTTTATGACACTGTCATGTTATATAGTGATGTTCTGTATTTACAAGGCGGGTTATTGAGATCTGCGAAGAACTACTTTTATTGCGCATACATTAAATAGTAAATCGGAGTTTTGGAAATTTGGTTTTTGGCAGATAGCCGATTCGGATAGGCTCAGAAATTGGTATACATCAATGCTATGGCCTTGGGGCTACGCCCCAGGCCAAAAATGGGTAACTGTTATACCGCTATTTATATGTATCTCCTCGACTGAAGCAACTGCTTTTAATGATGTCTTCGTTTTTTATCGTTTTCCTTACAATGTTGTATGATCGGCGAAAAATTCATGACGACCAGGTTAAATATATAGTATTATAATTGAAGATGTCATTTGCGTATATACGAGTTAATATCAGGAACACTTAAATTTAATGCATACTGAGCAAATTAAAAGTAAGCAATCGCTTTAATTATAATGGCATTGTTATCATCATGATTTGTTGCAGACAATCCCTTTAATTGAAGATTACATTTGTACTGAAATGATGTGATACAAAGAGTTTTAAAAACTCAAACACAATTTGAAACAATTCTTTGATTTTTCTGGGTTACACTTTGAAACATTGACCTTGGACCGAACGGCAGTGCTGCATATGTTTAATACGCACTCGCGTGACGAGGGCATGTACACGTACAAAAGTTGTTTCCCAGGAGAGGGCTGCTTGGAGAAATCATTCTACCTTTCTATGGTATGTCGGACACCTACTGAAATATAATCTAAGCGTTTATGGGCTTCAGTTTAGCATAGTTTTCACGAAACACTTTTCTGGTAGGTTTATCATATACTGTTATGTAATCTTTGAATGGAGCAATATATATAAAAAAAACAATGTTCAAAAACGGATGCAGAATAGGATCGTATACGTCATAAGTGTAAAAGATGTGATATACCGAATAATGTCACATACAAACGCTCCTTGCAAATGTGAATTAAGGTTACAGACTTCACAGAAAATGTAAATAATAAGAGTGTGTTCTAATTGGTTACACATGTAACCATGGCGTTATTTTTTAACTATTGAACTAATTTCTTTGAACTAAAATTTGATCAATGACAGCGCAAATAGCATGCAGTTTTATAATGGTTATTTTAGTTGCTCGACAGTATGTCCATGGAATCATTTCCGATGTGATGTCAGGAAATGTTTGCCAAGTAAAAAGCTATGTGACGGAACACGTGACTGCAATGATGGCTAGGATGAACGCATGCACAGTGAGTACATTTCTCGTTGTATAGTTTGTTTTGTTGAAGTCGTAATAACGTTCGTCACTTGACCTACTCACACCTTGTGTGGGCAAGTCAAGTTGATCTAAGCGTTTAATACGCAATACGTGCCATTTCTTAGAAGTGTGTCTAGAAGCTATTCTGTATATTAATAACAAGTCGTCATTAATTGACCGAAAGCAATTATTTTCTGGCGGAGATGTCGAGGATTTGGTTTGACCTATATTTATTATGGAAAGTATATGAACGTGGAACACTTACTTCGTTTACAATTGCGCAAAAGTTCACGTTTAAGGGAATTAAATCTATTTAAAAAAACGGTTTAATGTACTTATTAACGGTGTTATGTTTGTATGTTATATTGAGAATGATATTTATATTCACAGAAGAAAATCATTAATATATTCGGCCTAGAAAACAACATTGTCAAAGTAATTTTTATGATGCAATTCACGGGTTTGGAAGAAAAAGCAGTATTATCGACTCTTCATGTCTGCTAAGTACTTATTTGTTTGCTTATTGTGAAAATAAGATACATTATTATTGGTGAACTTTGCGCTATGTTTCAAATAAATATGGAGGAAAATTAAGCAAAGTCGATCAAGTTTATATTTTCGTTCATTGTTAACTATGAATAATGCTAATCACATGATTTTATCAAACGCCCCAATCAGCGTTTTAAGAGCTATTAAGTAACAAGTGCCTTTTTAGCAGTGTTGGGTCCTTAACTCGATATGTTTGCTCGATATGTTTTGCGTGTTCCTTATGCGTACATAACATCATTGAACCAAGTGGTTAATGGGTTGCATACTTGAGAAATCTCTTGACTAAGCGTCTTTTCCGTGAACAACTATTGTATTTGTAGATTGTGATACTAAAACAAAGACGACTCCAGCCGCGTCTACTACGACAAGTCAAACGGCCCCAACCATAACCACTTCGAATTCGTCATTAGCACTCATCAGTTCATTAACATTGTTCAGAATTGCCCCAAATCTGGACAATGATGTAGCCTTCTCCTGCTCCAGTCCACGTTTCAACAGGTGCGTCCATCGCATATATCATCAAATAATTTAAAGCAATTCTAAGAGGCTGCTGTTAGAAACAGGAAGTGACTTGTACAATGTCAATATGGTTTTTGCAACCATCGAGTACTTTTCACTAAATGAAGTCTGTATAAGGCTTAAAGCCCCATTAACACTCAACATCAACGAATATTTTGTGAACTATTTCGTAAACTAAAGCTAGCCCATAAACAATCAGTGTTCATTATAGCAAAAGCCAATATTTCAACGCAAGATGTGATCTGGTAACATAGATTTAACGAGATACAAGATCCTCGCTTATATTGTTTGAGGCAAAATAAATTCCATTTTAATTTCCCGCAACGAAATATATAAATACGACACACGAACACTAGAATGGTTCATGAACAATTACCGAATATATTGTCTACAAAAAAAGAGCATTTTATATCTTGTTAAATCTTTATTACCAGACTAAAACTAGCGTTTATATTGTGGCTATTGCAATAAGGAACACTGATTTGTTTATGGGTAAACNTAAAACAGTTTACAAACTAAGCATTGCGGACAACATGATTGCATAATTGAACTGGTTATCCTGATGTCCAGCCATGGTCAGAACGAGCCAGCTGACCGCGTACACAGTATGTCTGCTTCTGTCTGAAAGATATGATGGCAAAATCTTTGAAATGAAGCTCGAACTGCAATGGCGAACAAGATCTATAACGATTTAATGGCAAAATATTCGAACTGAACTAGATCGTCAACGCTTGCAGAGCATCCCATCGAGGAAATTCTTTAATATGGCGAGTCACGCGCAGTAAATGGTGACATCGGAAATGGTGTGGCAGAAGCAAAGCTTACAGTTCAGTCTCCAGGATGGGAAGACAACCTTGGAGCGCAGTGCATGCGACGTCCGGTCGCGCTTTGATATTATTCGGGAAGACACAGTAACCGCTTGATATATCGAAAGCCGAAACTTCGGACGATCTCAACACGGTTTAGAACGAAACACGATCAAACGGTTCCACCATATTACAGGTCTTTAAAGCGTGATTAAGACTTGTGCACTCGAGACACGAAATTTATTACCGAGCTATTAACGTTTTTATTTTTCAAAAAATAAGTTTATATATATATATTACGTCACATATTCCTTATCATTTTTTTCGGAATGTTTCGGTTTTTATGTTAAAAATAAATTTTAAAACGATCGTTAATACACTCTAGAAGCGTACCACGCCAGTATGTTATTGCTTAAATGCCTAGTGTATATTGGAAATTTGAGTATAGGTTTATTTTTGCATAACTCGGACAGTATTCAACACTACTCTTTAAGGTACTATATTGTTAACATCTTCGCTTACTCTTGAATATAAATGAACTCACAAAAATTTGAGTAATTTATCTAAAAGACAACTTAAGCGACTCGTTTCAGATTCTGGGACCAGCAACAATCGGTTTTAATGAGAGATTAAAGCTATTTAACTTTTCAATAAACTCAGGATTGAGATCGTTAAAAATTTGTTGAATTATGTTATTTTATATATTTATGCAAACAATAGAATGTGCCTATTCGACATTCACAATTTACCATCATTTATTACATCTTGCGTTATACCTCCCGATTTCATGATAAGGGGTATTATTTTGCTCAGTACATATTGTTTATCAAAATAAGAAACAGGTAAATGATATGATGTATCTGTTAATATTTCATAAGTTATGCTTTATAGCAATAACAATCAGTGATAACAATGCTCCCGCTTTTTTCCGCTATGTTCATATATGATTGATTAGCATTGCGCTGTTTTAGAGTAATATTGTGTTTTATTGTTATATTTCCATGACAAATGAGCGATCGATCGTTGACCGTATTTTTTTAATTACTGAATACTTTGAATTTAAATTATTGTTTATGTGATTCAAGATGATGAGATATTTAAACCAAAAATGTCTTAACGTAACATGCCGAAGGTTTTTGCCGGAACTGATTTTTCTATTTACACCTAAGAAAAACTGAGCTCAAGAAAAATAAAAAACAAGAAACTGACTTTCGAAGTCGCCTTTGAGACTAGGGGCAGCACATTCTTGTATTATATTAGGTGTTTAAATACATTAGCACATCTTTATTTGATTTTGATTTTTGTTTCATTTTATGATACCCTAAAATATGTTATTCTGTTGTCATGAAAAGCATAACATAATCGTAAATAAAATCCCTTGAATGGCTGTTTCGTATTAAATGGAATGTTTTGCTTTATTGCTCTTTTTTAGATGAAAATGGGCATATGTTTGCTTTTCCTGTTATAGGCGCCATGTATCTAATCTAAAAGACATCATAGTCAATAAAACACTTTTTGAAATGAATTAAGAAATCGTATGCAAATACATTTTAACAGTAACAATACCGGTACACTAAGAATATGTTATGCCTGCAGTTTATACTACAAATCAATAACTTCATTTATGTGCCAAAGCAATTAAAATACCTATTGAATTTAATCTATCAGGTAATGTATTTAGAATGTATATATTTATTTAGAACTACACAACCCTTAATATTTTAGATGACATAAGAAAGTGTTGGTATTTTCTAGAAATGTATAATTTCGTTTACGAATATTTGCGATCGTCATCTTTTTTTTGTTTGTTTTTTTTTTGTCATGATTATTCGACAAAATGACAAATTATACTAACATTTGACATGTTCACTCAGTTGTGTGTTACCTTTTTGCAGTCTTAATGAGTCAAAAACAGCGAATACAATTCTTACAGAGTCAACGAAATACAAATACATATCTCTAAGATTCGGAGATAACTCTGAAGTGACAAGTCGAACAATTGAGAAAAGGAGCGTTTATTATTGAAGCCTATATTGTAAAGCGAATACATTTTATTCATTTCATTTTTGTATCTAAATATATTAAAAGTAAATGAATAAAAACTCTAGAATAACAGTTCAGAACAAGTAGTACCGGAAATCAACAAAGTTGAAACAATATACACTAATTTTCTTTGGATAGTCGAACGCAAATTAATCTACAAAGACATATACACGGTAAGGGAATCCCTACTTATTAAACATATTTGTTCAACGATACATAGACACAAATTAAAGGATCTTCAACCAATGCAAGTAAAGGTATCGTTATTGGAGTTATCAGCTGGGTGTGAATTTTATTAGACAACATGTGCTGTATGATGTATTACAAGATAGTTAATCTATTTTATATATTCCTCGTTCATATTCACTTCTTGTTTCAAGATTACAAATAATACTTCGTTAACATTAACATCGTATAGTCCTACTTTACAGATAAGTACAGTCCATTACATGTTGAGAAGATAGAATAATGGCAAAATCTGGTAAAATACATGTCAAGTCCATCTCAGCCGCTCAGTGGTTTCAGTAGGCATTACTCCTCACAGAGCGACATGTTCCGTTCTAACATGTCTGTGTTCCCTCTGGACACACTACTTTATCTGAAATAAAACAAATCGTTGAAGTACTTTTTATATAATATTATACAAATGTTGCCATTTTATAAAGTCATAATACGTATATTGTTTACATATGTTTAATAGTGTCATGTTTTTGGTTGATTGAAAGGAATTTGCTCAGAGAAAGTCAAACTGACAAAGGAAATGTCATGAACAGAATGTATATGTTATTTTCAAAGAAGAAAACTAACACTCCAGTCTAGCAAATGTAAACATAACTTATAACGTTATATTTCAGAGCCTTTGTCCAAAATAGCATTGAAACTTTATTTTAACAAAAGAAAAATAGTATTAAAAATTAAGATCTGAGTCTCCCCAGGAAGAGTAAGTAGATCTCTGTGAACATAATAAAATAACTGTAAGTTAGCATTTACAACACAAACAACAAAACAGGAGAATTTCCATTGACAGACAGAATTCTCGCTGCAAAACTACTGCAAGAAGTATAGGCTGAAAGTGATTTGAACCTCTGAAAAGACAGAACATATGTTGTGCAATATTGGATTGTTGACGAGCACCTATTGCTCGAATTTTCACAATTAAAAGTAAATTGTCCCAATATTGTTTTTCTACTGTTGATTACTTGAATATGCCAAAGAATATAATTTACGGAGAATTAATTGTACCGAATGTTCCGATATAGAAAACGAATGTAGCGTAGCAATTTATAATTATTTTAAATTGGACCGTAAATAGATTTTGTATTGACTTAAGCATTCATTGTGGATGGGGGGGGGGTTGTTCTGATACGAAAATACGAATTCATCCTTACTTGATAATTTAGAAAGTGCATGTTTTAGTAATGATATTGACGGCTCATGTAGTAAGTTTGTCTCATGTTTATACATATTTGAGAATCGTTATTCCATGTAAGCATGTACGAAAACCTGTAATATTAACTTCAAATATATATATACTAACACCTGTTTAAAGGAAAATAAACACTATATGACAAACCAAAAAATCTATTGAAAATTAGTTCCGATGAAAGTAAATGTGAAATAATTAACAATAGAAGTATGCATTAAGCTAGTGTTAGATATTTATTGTTGATTGGTAAACCTTCTGGTGCTAAGCACATTCACTAACCTAGTATTTTAGGATGCATTCATTACATGCGTTAGTTTAGAAAATGAATCCTGAAATCCCAAAAACAAGAAATGCATAAAACGGACGCCTGGAAAATCAACCGCGTTATTGTACGGAAATTATTTCTTTATTCAAGAGCAAATGGCAATATATCTCACGGGGTGTTTTGTTGTCAAGTATACAATTATAATACTGACCAGGACAGTCCAGCTCGTCCTCGTTTCCCGGTAAGCAGTCAGAGTTTGCGTCGCACACATGGGACTTAAAGTCAGTTTATGACTATATACAGTCCTTTCATTCACCGAAACACGCCCAAAGCAAACCGATGGTGCACTCGTGTTATGTGTTTCTGACTGATTTTGTTTATATTAAGGATCTGGTGATAAACCTTCCGTTGTCAAACTGACAAACTACACTATTATTTTAGAATTTAATCATAGCCACTAAGTACACTATCACTCGCGACACCTTTTTATTTGTAACATGCAAAAATAAACAAACTATCCAGTGTCCTTATGGATTTACTAATAGGTGCACGAACTGTTTAACAACAAACCTGGTTTACTCGTTTCTCTTAATAACCGATGGTTATTTATCAATTCATTTGGAACGTGTCTCCTTAAGACCCTAAATTATGGACAGCCAGGCCGGAAGCTAGCTCATTAAAACACTACTTTATACAGCTATCACATTGGTGTAAAAATTTACAGATCCTAGTCCAAAGATAGACTGCCAACAACAATTTACCTGTAGGTGTTGTTGTGGTTTGGGTCGCAGTTGTCATGGTTGATGTCGCAGATGTCGTTACTGGAACGTATAACAAATGTACGAATTAATAATAAATCACTCACCGAGATTACTTTCATTAAAACAAATCTATAATATCAAGGTACCATGCATTTTACTTACAAAAAAAAACACCATGTAGCAAAAGGAAAGCATTTCAATGCATCGAGATCATTTATACACATAATTTTCCTTTGCACTTACGATGCGTGAACGTTCTGTCTGTCTAAGAAACAGAGAATGTTTCACGATTAATATAATAAATTTAAAGAATATTTATATATCCAAATACGTTTACCGCACGTTTCGGCCGCCTCGTCATAACCATCGAGACAGTCCGGATAGTAGTCACACAACATCGTCTTAGGATGGCACGTTCCATCGTCACATGAAAACGTGTTCACCCCGCAGACTCCAGGCTCTGAATGCTCATTTACTCAAAATACGAAATGTGTTGTACGAAAGTAGTAAATAAATAATAAGATTTAAGTCTCTCAAGAATATTAAGCAGATATTAGTTAACACAACACAATTGCTGTAAGGTTGCATTGGTTAGAACAAAATAAGCAAAATTCTACTGACAGACGAAATTCTCGCCGATAAATTACTGCACTAAATATAGGCTTAAAGTGATGTGAACCTGAAGAAACAAGACAGACAATGTGTTGTTGATTATTGTATAAAAAGCAGCTAACGCTCGACTTTTCACATTAAAGAGTAAATTGTCCCAATATTTTGTTTAACGATTGCTTCCTTGAATTCGCCAAAGACTGTAATTTACAAACTAGTGAGAATACCAAATGTGTGGATATCTACGTAAACGGATGTAGCGATGCAATTGATAACACTTTTAAATTGGACCGTTAACAGATTTTGTATTTTCTCAAACATTGAATTATCCCGAGACGCAAATATGTTTTATTAATAAAATTAACGCCGCCTTAAGTAAGTTTGTCGTATTTATAGACAATATTTGAACCCCGTTATTTGCACGAAAACATGCACGAAAACCAGATCATATTAGTTACGCACATATATATGGTTACACCTGTTTCAAAAATTCTGATGACAATATATATCACAATATACCTGGTTTATTCACAAACAAAAACATTTCATCATACTTAATGCGCCACAACGTAGTTGCATGAAAACATTGTTCTGATGTTGTGGCGCCTTGATCACCATCCTTGCCATGCTAAACATAAACTGATAATTAAGCCATAATTGGCTTGTCTGTGAGGTCTGGACAAGTTGATGTTTTTTCTTCTCTGTCGCCGTCTCGAGTTTGATCAAATTCTCAGAGCATGTAGCATATGCTACTTCGTCGCGCCCCTAAGAATGGAAGAGTACAACTCCTCGACATGATCGAGCAGTATCTAAATCATAGTAATTCATATCAGAATAAATATTAAGCCTACTGTGCAATGTTGAATTGTGCAAGAGATTACATTTCATTAATTGTTGCTATATTGTATACTCAACGCTATTGTGCAGAAAACACTACCCTTTTTTATACTACGTCAAGTGTTTTGCACATATAATTAAGATGTACAGTAGTAAGTTCATATCCGTTAACTTTGATTGAGGATAATGTGGGCGAAATATCAAATAAATAATTCACTACGAATCAAATATGTATTCGTATATTTAATAATATTTCGTAAAATAAAAAAAAAATGACTACAATTCATGTAATATCAGTCAACTACAAGTACATACATGTGTGCGAAATCAAAACATGTTTTGATAATATTGCCCTTTGTTACTCCTTACAGAGCTTTTACTTTCAACTGATGGACCTGTCAGGGGAGAACACTCAGTTAGAGGACACCCACTACTGCTGCGCAGAGTGTAACAACCATTGGCAAAGGCGAGCTTGAAATGTGTCCAAGTGATCAGCCGTGCTGTTGCGGAATGACGGAGACTTTGACTGCCAACTGCCCAGGGTGATGGCTTCCACGATTCCAGGTATGCAAGCATTCCCTGCCTTTTCGATGTTGCCTGTCTTTAGCTTTAGGGGACCTCCCACAAAATATTCACCCGCTTGTCATAATCCAAAAAACAATTCAAGTCCAAACTATGGCGTTTGGCATAACAATCATCACGTTTGAGTCAAAGGTTATGGACTTATGTGTAACATAATTAATTTACATTATGTCGGATGATCTGTATGTGTTCTTTCCCCCCGAAACCTAGGTATAAACACCAATATCATCAAATTTGAGTGGATAATTACATGCACATAGTTATGATCATAACCAGGTTTTGGTGGCCATTTTGGTGGCCATCTTAAAAACAACTTTCCGGAGGTCCGATTATGGTAAACTTTCGATATGTTATAAAGGACAGTCCACCCTACCAGGATCAGTAACATAGGTTAATAATAGCTCACACACGTTATTTTATTCACCATTCGCTGTCCTTGTAAAAATAACATGAAAACGTTTCTGTAGGTGCGTTTCACTTAAACAATTTCGCAAAATAAAGCATATCTGAAAAAACAAATATTTTTAAATCTTTCCTTCTAAATTCTTCTTCTCGGTTAGAGAACACAAATTTATTTAAGAAAAAAAATAATCGATTTTAACCTTTTTCTGTAAAAGCTTTCGTCAAAAAAATGTTAAAAGCACAGCTGTGTGACTGACCTGAGCAATAAATTTGTTGTGTAATACTTATCGTTTAAAGTTATCCTATATTATGCCATCGAATTGAAGCTTAAGTGAACTCTCAATGAGTGACATCCTGTAGGCTGTGGGTTAATTACCACAGACGCAAAACTACGATACAAGAACGAAAGTCAAGTAGACTGTAATGAATAAGAAAACCTTCGTTGTGTTTGTTCTGAATACATATGTATATCTACAATGCCTTTATATTGATTAAGTTGCTTAAACCTCTGTAACGCTCAAAAATCTACAAAAATGTCGTAATATATTTCGTATAATAAAGTAAACACATATATATATATAATCAGTGTTCCTTATAGCAATGACCTAAATTTCAACGTTAGATGTTCTATGGTAACATAGATTTAACAAGATATAAAATGCTCTTTTTTATTTTTGTGTGTCACAATAAATTCCATTTTAATTTTCCGCAACGATATCTATTCATACGACACATGAACACTAAATTGGTACATGAACATGTTGTGAATATATTGTACCACAAAAAAAATAAAAAAGAGCATTTTGTATCGTGTTAAATCTATGATACCAGACATAACCTGACGTTGAAATTTTGGCTATTGCTATAAGGAACACTGATTATTTATATCTTAACTTTATTTTACGAAATATATTACGAAATTTTCTGATCTTTGAGCTTTATAGAGGCTTTAACTTCATTGTTTTACAAAAGTTTGCAAAAAAGGCATTCAGGATAACGCTGTCGCTCTTTTGCATGTTCGGACTGGTCATCCTGGCGTCCAGCTGTGGTCAGGGCGAGCCGGCTGACTGCGTACACAGTCTATGAGCTTGTCTGAAAGATGTGATGACAAATTCTTCGAAGTGAAGCTCGGAACATCGGAAGTGGTGTGGCAGACGCAGAGCTTACAGTGCAGTCTCTTGGAGAAGAAGACGACCGTGCAGCGCAGTGCGTGCGACATCAAGTCGCGCTTTGATATTATTTGGGAAGACACAGGAACAGCTGGATTTATCGAGAGACGAAATGTTTGACTGCCTCGAAACGGTTTAGAACGAAACACGTCATCAGTTCAAACGGTTCAACAATGTTACAGGTTTCAGACTTTTGCAATCGAGACACGAAATTTATTGCCGAGCTCATAACGTATTGAACTGTATTCGATATCTTAGTTGTATTCTATATTCTGTCATATATTCCTGATTTTTTTTTAAATATTTCTAAAGGTTCCCTATATCGTACTATACCCTTATTCTGAGCACCTCCTGAAATCGATCATTTTGTTTACATTAAGAACGCGGCTCTCGTGATGACGTCACACGCATGCGCTTTGAGTATTTTATTTCACTAACATTACTACGCTTTAAAATAGATACAAACACAACCAAAACGAGGAAAAACAGGAAAATTTGCATTTCAAATTCTTACTTCAATTAAAATAATCCAATTGTATCCATATTCCACACATTGTATTGGTCCAATTCATAAAATTTCTACATAAATTGCAAAGTAAGGCAGACGACTGCACTACTGTAGTGGCGACACAACATTTCTAAAAAAAAAAAAACTTTCATTTTCTCCCGATTTTCAGAAGATATTTCATGAAAACATCATAGATTCTAGCATAAGAGCAGTGCGCGCACACCATGTAAGGGTTATCACGAGTGTGCAGTATGAATACCCCCGTTTTGATTGGACGTTTATTATATTAAATCTTGTAATAGTTCAGTGAATCAAATGTTAAAGTAAAATCGGCCTAATGCCTATCGCAATCGAGCACTTTACTTTTCCGGTGTTACGAATCGGTACAAGGGGAACATGCGCGTAGTGGATGTTTATTGCGGGTGTGTATGGAAATATCGGCTTTGCATGATTAAACACGCTGTCAATAAACAATTTTGACATGGATTTTACGGGAATTAAATAAATCTGTTATGGTATATCGTTTATTGATGCATTGTTTGTATTAATTCAGAAATTCTTTTACTTGTTTCCTTTACCGCTTGATTCACGGTATCGGAGGATATTTAAACATTATTATTTGACATTACATTAAACAATATATGATTGCTTTAAAGGACACGACTTTTGTTTGTTTGGTTAATCGTAGTTTTTTTAACTATTGAATTGTTTGCAGTTGCAATAGTTGTTCATAAGCGAAACATTAAAAACACTCCTGTTGAGTAAATAATAAAGAGTACAAGTTTTTTTTCGCAATTGAATGAACATCTTGTAGTTGTACTAGTATAAATAGTAGGTGTTCAAATAAATAAGCACATCTCTATTTGATTTTGATTTTTGTTTCATTTTATGATGCCCTAAACAGATGTTATTCTGTTGTCATGAAACGTATCGAGTAATTACATATATATTCAAACTATTTTTGTATAAATTCTCTTGAATGGCTGTTTGGTATCAAATGGAATGCTTTGCTGTATTGTTCGTTTTAAGATAGAAATCGTCATATGTTTGCTTTGCCTGTTATATGCGCCAGGTGTCTCATCTAAACGACATCATAGTCAATAATAAAGTTTTTTAAATGAATTAAGACATAGTATGCAAATAAATCTGAACAGTAACAACACTTACAATACGTTACGCCTGAAAGGTATATTACCAATCAATAACTTAATTTTTTCGACAAAGCAATTAAAACTACCTATTGAATTTAATCTACCAGGTAGTTAATGTATTTATAATCTATTTATTGATTTAGAACTACACAACCCTAGATATGTTAAGATTAAATGAGAAAATGTTGGTATTTTCAAGACATGTAAAATTGCTCTGTTCGTCATGATAATTTCAGGAAATGATTAACAGATTATACTGACATTTGAATACAAATAAATATCTATACAATTTGGAGATAACGTTGAAGCCATATTGACGAAGTGACAAGTCGAACGATTGAGAAAAGGATTTGTTTATAAATGAAACTAATATTGTAAAGCGAATACACACGATTTCATTACATTTTTTTTATCAAATCAGTTAGCAGGTTAATTAATACAATTCTATAATAAACGTCGAGAAAAGTACAGTACTACAATAATCAACAAAACTGAAGTTTAAACAATATCAACTAATTTAATTTTGTACATTCTCAAGCTCATTCATCTACAAAACACATATAGAAGGTAAGGGAATCTATAATAATTGACCAGATGTGCTCATACGACACATAAAAACGATTAAAGGTTCTGCAACAAATACATGTACATATCTCGGTATTGGAGTTATCAGCTCGGCCTGAATTACATTAGACAATATTTGATGTATGATGTATTACAAGAAAGTTAATCTATTTTATTATATATTCCTCGTTCATATTCATGTGTTGTTTTAATGTTGCAAAACACACTTCGTTAACATTGAAATCGTATAGTCCTTCTTAAAAGATTAGTGCAGTCCATTACATTACATTTTGAGAAGACAGAATAATTGCAAATATCTGGTACATAAATGTCAAGACAGTCTCAGTCCGTTCAGTGGTTCCAGTAGACATTACTCCCCACAGAGCGACATTATCCATTCTAACACGTCTGTGTTCCTTCTGGACACACTTTACCTGAAGAAATATTACTACATTAACAAAACAATACAATAAATTCCATGGACAGACACAATTTTCGCTACTTAATTACTGAAAAAAATATATGCCGAAAGTAATTTGAACTTGTGTGAAAAAAAGACACAAAATGTGGAGTATTGGATTGTTGAAGAGAATATATTGCTCAAATTTTCGCATTTAAACGTAAATGTCCCAATATGTTGTGTACCGATTGCTTACTTGAATTTGCAAAAGAATGTTATTTACGGACTTGTTAATATACCGAGTGTTCGGATATCGACGAAAACGGATGCATAGATGTAATTTATCATTCTTTTAAATTGACCGTTAAAAGATTAATTATTAACTCAATAATTGATTTATTCCAAGTGTGTCTCATGTATATACAATATTTGAGCATCGTTTTTTCCAGGTAAACATGAACGAAAAACCTGTCATATTAATTTTATACATTTATACTAACACCTGTTTAAAGAACAAAACACTTTTAGACAAACCGACACATCTTCAGAAAAAATAATTTGGATTAAAATGAATTCGAAATTATTTACAATAGAAGTATACATTAAGCTAGTGTCAGACATTTGTTCTTGATTGGTTACCCTTCAGGTGCTAAGCAAATAAACACACAAAGTATTCAGGTTTACATTCAATTTATGCATTAGTTTTGAAAATGAATCCTGAAATCTCAACAACAAAAAATGCATTAAACGACGTCTGAAAATTTAACTGCGTTATCATACGGAGAATAATTGATTAAACTGAGAGCTTTTAAATACAGTACAGCTTATCTCTCACGGGAGTTGAGTATACAACTATAATACTGACTAGGGCAGTTCTGCTCGTCCTCATGGTCAGGTAAGCAGTCGGGATACGAGTCGCACATTTGCCACTTGCGGATGCACTTGTTGTCTCGGCACATGAAGTCGTCCGAGGTACAGCCTAGATAAATAAGATAAAACGGATCAGTTATAACTAACATTTGTTCGAAGTAAATATATGGTGATTTTACAGTCGCTCTTGAAAACTGTTCGCGAGTAAGATCTATATGGATAATATTGATGACAACGTACCGATTATTTCTTATTGATTCAATTCGAAGTAAGGACATGGCGATATACTTATCGATCATGCACCGGAACAGGCCCGCAACAGAGTCTAGATGATTAAGACGGGGCCGATTTCAGAATGATTTTAATAAAGTAAGTTTATGATGATAGAATACGCCGAAACGTGCCCGAGGTATAAATGTTGCTCTCGTTGTAACTTAGTATTTCTGACTGATTTTGTGTTAAGTAGATAAATGGTGCTAAACATCCCGTTAATACACTGACACTGACCCGTGGAACAATCTTTATGGATACCGATGTTTTAAGATTGATTTTGTTCAAAGTAAGAAACTGGTTATATACCAGCACATCGCTCAGTATTGAGGGCAAAGACCAGCCACCGGCACTGGCTTGATGGTAAACAATAGAAGTAAAATTAACATGTTATGATGCCCCTTTTACAAAGCGGGCATATATTGCGTTGCATATGTCGGTCGGTCTATCGGTCGGCGAGATTGTCCTTATTCAACAATATATTTAGGGATATACCTAGGACCATCAAATTGATAAGGTGTTAACTTAGAAAGACAGGACGGGGCCACGTGATTGTATTTAACATGTAAAGTTGAAGCTCAAATGGGCTTGTTACATGAAATTATTAAGGCTAAAGTCCCTTTAAGCAATCTGTCAAGTATGTTAAAACACTATTTGAGCATAGGATACTTGTTTTCCTAATTTCTGGATAAATCATGGTCCTACCATCAGTAAATGCTTTCAAATATAAATAGTTCATCCTTTTCAACGCAGTTTTTACCATTCTAACGTTTATGTCTCTGGTGATTATTTACCTTAATATTTATTTTGATATTTTATTGGTTCGATTTTGTCAAAAGCCGAGATATAAAGATCCAAGACAGGAAAATGGTTATTAAAACGCAAACTGATGCTGAATTAAAACTGATTGGAAACTGCTAATAGAATGAGCGTGTCAATACAGTCTACGGGCTCAAACTTTATGGAAAACCAACGTCTTTTGATCAGTCGAGCTTCAAATTAAGCTTTAAACCGTTGTCAAGTCATGAACAGTTATCGCGTTGTGTCGAAAGTCATGCGTTATTCATACACTATCAGCTATCTGGATAAAACCATAATACTATCATAGATATCATAAAATTCGTACACCTCTTGAGTAGAGATGAAAGTCATTATCTCAAGTAGAATAAACATTTTATTCAATTTAATTAGTTTATGCTTTATATGAGTTTAGGCATTTTTAAAATACATAAACACTTTATACCACAGAAACAAAGTTTGCAAACGCTCTCAAAACAAGGCTGAACGAGGGGCTTTGATGGTAAAGAATAGTATATCACATGCGGCATCTCTTTACCGGGAGAGAAATACAAACAAAGTACACATTATCAGGAGACAAGTTCTCATTAGCACCCACTAGGCTTTTATTTAAGGCAAGTGACCAATTTACTTTTACACTTTAGGACACGTACACCATAGCAAAACAAACATTAAAATGATCAAAGCTGGGATCACTGCATTGGAACGGTCAAAGCAAATAATTGGGTTTTTCAACCGTTTGAATGTCATAAGGTACAAGCACTGTTTTTCTACAACCCAGATCGGAAATGAGTTAGTGAAAACGACTTGTAATACAAATAAATTGTGTCGAAAGTTGAGATGTCTTAACTGATGCTGCATTTTAACTAATCGGAAGGATTCTTCAGTGTATGAATAAACCATGTTTATTGACCAATTGAGATAAAAAATACAACATCCGACCACAGTCAAGTGAGGAACAATAAATGAGTTGTGTTGAAAGGCATGTGGTATTCATACATATGCTTTCTGGATAGAACCACATGTATGCCAAATTTAATTATATGTGTATTTTTCCAGAGTATAGATGGACGTCATGATCTCTCAATAGTTAATAAATCATATTTAATATTATTTTAAACAGAAACACATTATGTCACACAAAGAAACTTTGCAAAAGCTCCTTTCATGTATAAGTCATGCCCTGAAACCATGCCTGAACGAGGGACTTTTGTCGTAACACTTAGTGCATCACGCGATACACATTTTGATCGGTAGAACCATGCAGCAATGCACAAAATGTAGTGTGGCCGTATTGGTTCCTGCAGAGTTACATGATCTGTTTAACAATGACCCTGCTTTATTCCATTTTCTCAATAGCCGATGGTCATTTACTTAATTATATCAATTAAGACACGAAATTATGGACATGGCATCCAGGAAGGAAGCTAGCACAGTATAACACAACTTTAACCTGCTATCAGTCTTGAAGTTTATAGATAATAGTCCAATGAAAATCAACTACAAAACAATTACCTGTAGTTGTTGTTGGTGGTGAAGTCGTAGTTGGCGTAGTTGGAGTCGTAGTTTGTGTGGTTGTAGGCGGAGCTTCCGTGGTTGGAGTCGTAGTTTCCTTGGTTGGTGTCGGAGTTGACGCGGTTGGCGTTACTGGAACGTAAAACATGTGCACGAAATAATGATCTATCGATCAACGAGATACCTCCAAAACAAATTGCCCTTGTATCCAAGTATTATACATTTTAACTAAAAAACACCAATGTCTCATATTCAAATCATTTCAATGAATCGAGTTCATTTCTACATTTCATCGTCCTTTGCACTTACGATGCTCGAACATACTTGCTGTCTGAGGAACACAGAATTTTTACGATTTATAGAATTAATTTAAAGAATATTAAGCTATCAAAAACATTTACCGCACGTTTCGGCCGCCTCGTCGTAACCATCGAGACAGTCCGGATAGTAGTCACACAACTGCGTCTTTGGGAGGCACTTTCCATCGTCACATTCGAACATGTCTACACCACAGTCTTCAGGTTCTGTATGCGAGACAGAGAGATAACGATATATTGGTTCAAATATTTAATTTGTTGTATGATGCTCCAATATGACGCAATATATCTCAGCTTAGATTGCGGGACTGTACTTTGTTCAACGAGAATGCTTCATGTGTAACATATATATAATCTCGTTTTGTTCGATACTTTATCACAATATATATGGATTCTGATAGATTATTAGGAGAAAAATCCTTATCAACACCCGCTAGTGTTTTATTTAAGCCAAGTGCACAATCACCCATACACTCCAGGACGATACATACAACACAACACCATACGTAATCATGATCATAGCTGGGTTCACCGCCCTGAAAAGGTCAATACAAAGCACGGTGGGTTAAACTATAGAGGGATACACCTACATTTTTTGAGTGTTCAAAGTGATGTTTAATTTAAAAAGATCGGAAGCTCGAAGGACTCGACAGTGTATGAATAACCGATCTCTTCACACTAATCAAGCTAACAATTATGCTTCCACCCAATGTCATGTGAGGACAAGTTAGCGAGTTGTGTTTTAATGCATGGGTTATTCATACAATATCCGCTTTCNTCAACACCCGCTAATCTTTTATTTAAGCCAAGTGCACAATCAACCATACACGTCAGGACGATACATACAACACGAAACCATACGTAATCATAGTCATAGCTGGGTTCACCGCCCTGAAACGGTCAATACAAAGCATGGTGGGTTGAACTATAGAGGGATACACCCACGGTTTTGAGTGTGCAAAGTGATGTTTAATTTAAAAAGATCGGAAGCTCGAAGGACTCCACCTATTCCACGTGAGGAAATCTTCCCGAGTTGTGTTTTAATGCATGGGTTATTCATACACTATCCTCTATCTTGATAGAACCAAATTGATATCACATATAAATTATATACTTACTCTCCCAGAGTACACCGGCATTATATGTCAAAAGTTGAGACATCATATCCAATATTAATTATTTGTATGGATTTTAAATAAAAACATTATATCACAGAAAAAAAAACTTTGCAAAAGGTCATATTATTTTATAATTAAAGCCCTAACAACAGAGCCGAACAAGGGGCTTACGTTGTGAAACTTAGTACGTCACTTGGTACACTTTTTTATTGGTAGAACCATGAACAAAATACACAAAGTATAGTGTGACCTTATTGGTACAGGTGCATGAAGAAACTAAATTATGCATAAATCCCCCGTGTTTGCACTTACGATGTTTGAACATTCTAGCTGTATAAGGAACAAAGAAGTTTCACAATTGATAGAATTATTTATAACGAATATAAAGCAATCAAAATTCATTTACCGCACGTTGAGAACGCCTAGTCGTAACCATAGTCCGGATAGTAGTCACACAACATCATTTAACATGTAATTTAACGTGTAATTTAATTGAGTTTAAATTCTGGTTAATAGCTGTTTCATTTGCATTACATTGTATTTGATAACTTTTTAATTACTTATGGTAGCCTTGTGACTATTTTTGGCAATGTGGGAATTTTAGCATTTGTTTAAACATGTAAGGAAACCAACTGTTTTGCATTTACTGTTTCAATGCGGTGACCCTAGCTATAAACCCGTTTGAATGTTTTGCACGTAAATTAAACGACTTATCGAATCAGTTACTTTTGTGCGATTTTGTCATATTCACCTTTATCGGGTCAGTTAAAGCTTTCTGGTAAGTCAAAGTTTCTTTTCATACGTCATTCAAAGTGTATTTAATTTTCATTTGTCAGCAGAAAGCTAAAATATATTCATGAAATCCAAATTTTTACTGTCAATCGGTGTAATGCGGTTCTCCATAACTTTGCAGAACATATTATAATTCGTAGGTACAAACAAATCTGACCCTTTTATGTTTCAATGGTAGCTTTGTCGAAATATTTAAAGTTGAATTATTTTGTGATTTCAAATATTCAGTTTTGTTTGAACCCCGAAATAAATATGACATGGTATGCTGTTGTGTTCAAATATTGAGCACATCTCATATTAAGTCTTACCCATAACATTAAATAATGTATGGATTCACAATACATGTTGATGATTAACGTAACCTACCAACAGGACAGTTGAATTCATCAGTCATATCGACGCAGTTCGGATATCCGTCGCACACCAAACCATCTTCAATGCACTCTCCAGATCCGCAGGTAAATTCGTCTAGTGCACATTCTGTGTGCAAGAATATATTGTTATAGCTACAATGCAATGATCAAAAGTTGCGCTTGTAAATTATATCAACATGTGGTTCCCGAAAGAAAATTACTCCTGCTTTGGATTTGTTTGTTGCAAAGGCTCCATCGAATTTCTCAACTTAGTCATTTTCGTGAAAAATAGATGACCGCCTATAATAACGTTTTATTTAATTACAACCATACGTGTACTAATAAAACATTAAAAAATACCTTGAGCTCACAAAATAGATGTGTATTAAATATTAAACTCTTAAATAGAGTTTAATTATGTAGCCCCTTGTTTTTTGCCTTTTCGACAGGACTGCAACCATCCGTTGTTTCTCACCAAAGACTAGATTAAAGTAGCGCTGCTGCCAGTTTCGTCCATTGATCCACCCTTTACAGTAGTAGACACCTTCGTCGGACTCAATCATGTCTTGGACGTTAAGGATGGCGTTTCTGTCGTGCGTTGTTTGGACGCTGTATATCCTTAAATAATCGTGACTAATTTATATATCGCAAACATTTACCTGACCCGGACCATTATTAACAAATATATTAAGTTAATATTAATATATCGAGTTAATTACATACACGAATATCCCATTAACTGACTGTTATGTTGTCCTTGATCGATGCCAATTTCGTGTAATTTATGCGAATAGATTTGACAATTATCAGTTTAATGTTGACGAGCTATAATATTATCATAACATAGTAGACAGTAAATTACCTGCCAGAATAGATCTGTAGTAAAGTAAAGACCACTGATACAGTTTTGAGTAAAGTGCATGTATACTTCGCAAGGTCTACGAGCATACCCAATAATACAAAAACTGCTGATATGATTCCACAACTCGAACTCAAAATTTATTTTATTTAAGAGTATGTTACCTATTATTCAATGACATTTATACACCAGGATATCATTGGGGATCAATATTCCTCATCTACTTTAAATTAAGAACATGCGCTATTAAGTCATCGGATGCGGCATTAATGAGTACACATGAACAATCATGTTCATGTTATTGTAAAGATTAATAAACAATCGTTGTATCCAGATACAAGGAGCGGGTTCTTAAGCATTATTAAGCCCAACCTCTTTGAACCAAGCGTCGAAATCCGGTTGTCGTTTTTGTAAAACTGCAATTCAGTGTAGGCCACAGGTTCAGTACAGTAGGCGTTACAGTACACCTGAAATATCGACATATGAAAAGTTTTTTACCCATGAAATAAGCATTTTAGTACTCTGAGAAATCGACACACAAAAGGTCTGTATGCAATGTATACAATTGGCATCGCAGTTCATTGAAATATCGACACAGAAAAAGGATCTACTCAATCAAATACGTATTGCAGTGCACTGAACTATCGACACATATAAGGGTTGTTTTAAATGAACCCAATGCAATAGAAATCGAAGTACACTGACATACCGACAAATAAAGGTTATGTGCATAGAATAAAAGGCATTGAAGTAAACTGAAATACCGACAAATAAAAGAGATGTACTAAATGCAATAGGCATTATAGTACACTAACATATTGACCAATGAAAAAGTTGAACCTAATGCAGTAGGCTTTGCAGTAAACTAAAATACAGACGAAGAAAGAGGCTTTTATCTCTCAGCGCAATACAAAGTGTGGTACACAAGGTATTTTAACAAACAAATTAATTTTACTTGCAATAAACCTGTCTAAAAAGAACGCTGTTCTTAATCTATTACCAAAGGCACTACAGCACACCTGGACTATTGCTAACTAAAATCAATGTTCCTATTGATACAGGCATAGCAGAACGCTAAATATATCGATCAAACATAGAACGATACCCAGAATAATACACTTAACTGTGCAGTGTCGGCACAGAACATGAATGTACCCATTACAAAAGGCAGTTTGCGGGGCACCAGGTATATCCACAGAGTGAAGGGCTTATCAATTTCAGTATGCGTTGCTGAACACGTTTAATATTGGCAAAGAAACTAGACACGGCATGCAATAAGCTTTGTAGTGGATTTAGGTTTTGGACATGGATATTAAAGCGCTTGAACAATTTCAGAATAAAATCATATATAATTAAGACAATGATCTAATGAATTAATTGGTAAAGAAGCATGACTTGTTGGCTCGAATTTACTTCAAAAATTGTGTTGAAAATTGCATATGAAACCCCAAAGTGACCACATAAAAAATGGTGCAACATCATATTATCAAATTCATTTTAGTACACATTTGCACGGACAATCAAATGCTATTTTATTGAATGTTATGATTGCACCATAACAACGAAATTCTCATTATATTACTTAAACCCACAGTCAATAGATGATAATTCAATTGATTTCAAATAAGCGTAAGTTGTTAACTTCTAATTAAAGTAAATGACGTTTATATACTCATTACGCTTTAACAAGTATTTGTTCTAAAACGCATGATACTTTAGAAAAATACAAATATGAACATGCCTATTTACTCTAGATACAAGCCTTCGCATACATAAACAGTACAACATAATTTGTCAACGTGCTATTTTTATACCGATTTCTCTAGTAAAACGTCACTAGCCTTCCTGCTTGATCCGACCAATCGGTTATCATACGTAGCCCCCGTCTTATAATTGCTGCCTGTTTAAGTTAACAGCTCGTACCTTGTATGCCCGGTATGTACTATCTGGATAAACCAAGAACACGTGGCTCGTACGAAGCTCTCGTCGGGTATAAAATACCTCGTTGAGCCGACCAATCGTGGCTTGTACATCGCCCATTTGCAATATTTCTAGCCAGGTACAAGCTCGTCGGTATCCCCTGTTCGCTTTTTTGTATCTGGTTGATCCGACCACCAGTTGCTCGCATGAAGCCTCGTCCGGTATTTTTATCCTGGTAAAGCCGACCACTCGTGGCTCGTCGGTAGCTTATATTCGGTATATCCTATCTTGATAAGACGACCACTCATGGCTCTTAGGTGGCCTCCGTCCGGTTTTTTCTATCCGATTCGGCCGACCAAGCGTGGCTCATACGTAGACGCCGTCCGCTATTTCCTATCGTGTTGAGCGACCATTGTTTGCTCGTGTTTAACTCCCGTTTTTTAGTTCAAACCTGATTGAGCCGACCACTTTTGGCTCATACGTAGCCACCGTTTGCTTTTTCTCCCTGATTTGGTCGACCACTCATGGATCATACGTAGATCCCGTTCGCTATGACATATCTTATTGAGCCATCACTCTTGGCTCGTGTGCAACCTCTGTCCGTTAGTTCATACCTGGTTTTCAGGTATTGACTACCTCATACAGCCTACAACTCTTGGCTCTTAGGTAGCCCCTGTTTACTTTTTCTACGTTATTGAGCCTACCACTCGTGGCGCGTAAGTACTCCCATATCCGCTATTTATCACCAGAATCCGACTTACCTTGCCACGTACGTTGCCGCCATTCTCTAGTTTTCTAAATGGTTGAACCGACCACTCGTGACTCGTACGTCACCCCAGTCAGTTATTTCCTACCTGATTGAGCCGACCACTCGGAGCTTTCACGTAGATACGTTTGATGTGTCCTACTTGTTTTTTTATCCGACTACTCATGGCTCGTAGGTTGCCCCCGTCCGCTATTGTATGTCTGATTGAGCCTCAAAATATTCTTGATTCACACAAAGCGCCCGTCAAATACTTCTTATATCGTAGAGTAAACCTTTAGTGGCTCATACGTAGCCCTCCTCCGATACGTCCTACCTCATTAGGCCGACAACTAGTGGCTCGTATGTTGCCCTCGTCCGGTATGTCCTACCTGATTGAGCCGACCACTAGTGGCTCGTTAGTTGCCCCGGTCCGGTATTTCCTACCTGGTTGAGCCGACCATTAGTGGCTCGTATGTTGCCCCCGTCCCGAGCAATAATGGCTCGTATGTTGCCCCCGTCCGGCTTTTCCTATCTGATTAAGCCGACCACTAGTGGCTCGTATGTTGCCCCCGTTCTACATTTCATACCTGATTGAGCCGACCTATAGATGCTCGTACACATTCCCCATCCGATATTTCTTACCTGATTGAGCCGGCCAAAAGTGGCTCGTACGTAGCCGTCGTCCGGTATTTCCTGCCCTTGAAAGGTCATGGTAAGCGTGCAGGTAGGGGCGGCCTTTGTGCTGAGACTAGAAGCGTTCGCTAAACCAAATATGAGGACACGTTTAACACCTTGCAAACGAGACATAACATCTGTGGTTGAAATAACAGTACATGTACTTTAAGCAGTTTTGTTTGCAGATGGTAGTTGTATTACGTATTAGGTCAGATACCCATCGACATATTTTAGTCCGTATTATAAATAGTATTTGTTGTAATTATACAGTAGTATATGTAACACTTGATAACAATTTGTAAAATATCAATGCATCTACAACAATCAAACATGATGAGATGCATTTCAGAATGAGCTGATGCTGTTTGACCTTTCTCTGTCTATGCCGCTTTATTTGACTTTAATAAAATTATGCGGTTGCACAACTAATCAAATAAAATTATGGTGTCGTTCCCACAAAAAAAACACAGGAGTTTATAATTCGAATTGTATTAAATTTAAAAGCAGCCGTACTGGGTGAACATTCCCATATTGTCCGGCCGTGTAGTACCGATGAAGTCTAGAGATGTATTTATCTTTCGTATAGCAGGACATTTTGATGGCTTTGAAAGATCTCTGAAGTTAATAAGCCAACTACATTTTCGGCACCTTTCCTACAAGTTTAACTGGTGTTTCCGTTTTTACTTGTCGATGAGATCACAATTGTTTAGTCAATAATTTTACTTTTAAACAAATATGTGCTAACATAAATTCCCGGTCATATATGATACATCCGTGTAATGAGTTATGGAAAACATAATTATTTCAGTTTTGTCATGTAACAATTAATCATGTAGAAATTATTCCTCTAGCCGAATGATTGAAATGCTGTATTGGCTTAATTAAATCACTCGATTTGGCACCGCTAATCGAGGTCTCTTTTTGTTGCCGCTTATACTAATTTGACCTATAAACATACATTTGTCTCCGATTGTGTAATTAAGAGCGGCTGCATTTTCACCTGAAAAATGCTATCGTTAACCTTGTGCAACAGATTCCGTGTTTTCCCACCATTTCAGAACACCATAGTTCATTTGTAATCTTCATTAAACATTAAATGTATTTGTAATTAGGCTGTGGTGGTGCCCATTGTTATAAATGGCCTCGTCGAATTTAATGTCTGTTTTTTTTTATTGAAATACCCTTTCATCGTATTCACGCGGTCCGAGAAAACGCATACGTTTGGCAAGATCATTACATTCGATTCAAAGGCTGTTCATCACGTTACGACAGATAATTATCTCTAGTCATGCGCGTATTACACAAGTAAAGTTTTACTGCAAAACATGAAATGCGCTCGTCTACAAAATCAATCTTCAAGAAAATTCGTTACGTTTCGTTTACATGGCTGCTTATATTTAAGTGTAAAAACCACCTGAAAACTATTTCTTCTACTTAAATAGTTTTCTTTTCTATAACCCTAAATCGCATACATAATAAGATATTATATATAATTGTATTAAGTATGAGGTCAGTTTAAATTTCAAAAAGACCGTGATGAATACCCACACTTACCCGTTATTTGTTGAAGCTGTGATATTTGTCCTTGTGTCGTATTGAACTGTGATTCGATAGTTCTCGCCTTGGCCCCTTTTGTATCCTCGAGTATTTGAACCCGAGTCTGGATTGTTTGAGTGTTGTTTTGCGCTGATGCTACTTCTTGTTCAATCGTAGCTATCTGAGCTCGTGTTTTGTCTGCTGCTTGTTGCATCTCTGACTGCGTCTGTTCCAGTGTTTTGACTCTAGCTAAGACGGTTTTTGTGTTATTAGCCATCACTACCATCTCCTGTTGTAAATTACATATCTGTACTTGCGTTTTGTTTATTTGAGTATTAATACTATCTGTCGTCATTTGGATTTTACCTTGAGTCATTTCAATAGCTTTGGTCTGTGAAAGAATTGTGGCTGTTTCATTAATCGTAGACTCAAGTTCTTGTTCAATGTCGAATATTTTTACTCGCGTTTCATTTAAATGAGTATCCATAACATCTGATTTTGTCATGATTTGATCTTGAGTATATTTGATAGCATCCGTACGAGATTTGATTTCGGCTACAACCCCGTGTACATCCAATCTAAATGCGTCATTCACATTTGTAAGTTCGTGAACATTATTCTGAATCGTCTGGACCAAATACCCACACTTACCCGTTGTTTGTTGAAGCTGTGATATTTGTCTTTGTGTCGAATTGACCTGTAATTCGATAGTTCTTGTATTGTCTCCTTTTGTATCCTCGAGTATTTGAACCCGAGTCTGGATTGTGTGAGTGTTGTTTTGTGTTGATGCTACTTCTTGTTCAATCTTAGCTATCTGAGCTCGTGTTTTGTCTGCTGCTTGTTTCGTCTCTGACTGCTTCTGTTCCAGTGTTTTGACCCTAGCATCGACGGCTGTTGTGATATTAGCCATGACTACCATCTCCTGTTGTAAATTACATATCTGTACCTGCGTTTTGTTTATTTGAGTATTAATACCATCTGTCATCATTTTGATTTTACCTTGAGTCATTTCAATAGCTTCGGTCCGTGAACGAAGTGTGGCTGTTTCATTAATCATAGACCTACGTTCTTGTTCAATGTCGAATATTTTTACTCGCGTTTCATTTAAATGAGTATCTATAACATCTGATTTTGTCATGATTTGATCTTGAGTATATTTGATAGCATCCGTCTGAGATTTGAGTTTGGCTACAACCCCGTATACATCCATTCTAAATGCGTCATTTACACTTGTAAGTTCGTGAACATTATTCTGAATCGTCCGGACCAAATCAAATCTGGACTGGGATGTAGCTTTTTCCTGCTCTAGTCCACGTTTCAACAGGTTCGTCCATTTCCTTATCTCCGCCGATGCGACATCTTTCACGTTCACTATATTATCGAGTCTCTTTTCAAAATCGACCAACTTCTCACGGAATGTGGACCCATCATTTATCCGCTTTTCAAGTGAGACCAATTGATTATTAATCGTAGTCACAGACGCCATGAGCTCCTGGATCTGTTTTGACATTGCATTATCTTTAGTTTTCATATCAAAAATGATATCGTCTAATCTTGAATTCAGAAGGTTGAACACCGTGTCCCTTTTTTGTGCACAGTATCCACTCCTGACCAGAAGAATGACCAACCCAAACAGATAAATTAACATAATTGTATGCATATTTCTCGTCTCTTTTATCAATCTATACGCTGTAACAATCTAATGGTCTTGAATCGCGACAACACATACTTTATGTTTCTCTCAAACAATCTGCCTAGCATGTCGTAGGTCATCTTATTATTTAGAGGCTGCTTGTTATACAAAGGAAGTAACTTGTTATATGTCAATATGTTTTTCAAGCATCAAGTACTTGTTAACTTAATGAGGTCATGAATGTTTCTCCACAAATTACGTGTTCACTTAATCAGTGACAATTAGTTTTAGACATTCTCGTCGAAACCGAATCTGATAGTTGAAACCAATTGTAACATCCTGTGATTGATCAAAGTAATGTCACTGTGCTGCTGTGAAATATACAGCTTGTAAAGTATGCCCACTTAAAGAGTACTTGATACAACGGACTAATAATAACATTAACGAGAGTCAAAAGGTCATAACATTTTTTTGTATTCATTGCATTAGTACAATGGCAATTTTTAAAGATTTCGTGAAAATGCTACTAAGACACCGTGGCGGTGTGTTTTTAAAACGAAACTATCGATATGCGACATGCTAGTGTCCAATTTACACTAACACGTGTGCCGTATTTATTAAAGCAAACATTGTATTAAAACACGAATTTATCTTATCTTGACAGATGATTTTTTTTTTCAGAATTGTAGATACAAATCCATTTTTTGAGCTTTTTTTGCTTTAATCAGTTTTACTGCATGAGTAGCAATGTAGAGAATACCAGAATCAAGTAAATTTTATGTTATCAACAAACATATTTCATGTTGATACGGCTGAGCGTTAACTGTGAGTCGATTGAAATATAAAGTAGAAACAAGTAGGGTCAGGTTTTTTGGCGGACATTTTAAATTCAAGCCTATTGCCGTAACAGTCTTGCATTGTTTGAAGGCAACTAAAATTGCATAATGCTAAATTTAATGACCCTGGACACCCTTAAAATAGGTTAATAATAGCTCACAAACGTTATTTTATTCACTATTCGTTGTCCCTGTTAAAATAAGATGAACACATTTTTGTAAGTGCGTTTAACTTAAACAATTTCCCAGAATAAAGCATATCTGAAAATAAAACCAATATTTTTTAATCAACTTTTTTTCCTGCTAAATTCTTCTTCTCGGTTAGAGAACACAAATTTATTTAAGAAAATAAATAATCGATTCAAACATTTTTCTGTAAAATCTGTCGTCAAAACATTGTTTAAAGCACAGATGTGTGACTGACCTGAGCAATTAATTTGCTGTGTATCACTTATCGTTTAACGTTATCCCATATTATGCCATCGAATTGAAGCTTAAGTGAACTCTCAATGAGTGACATCCTGTAGGCAGTGTGTTAATTACCACAGACGCAACACTGCGATACAAGTCCGAAAATCAAGTAGACTGTAATGAATTAGAAAACCTTCGTTGTGTTTGTTCTAAATAAATATGCATATTTACAATGCCTTTATATTGATAACGTTGTTTAAACCTCTTTAACGCTCAAAAATTTACGAAAATGGCGTTAGATGTGCTCTGGTAACATACATTGAACACGATATAAAATGCTCTTTTTATTTTTGTGTGGCTCAATAAATTCCATTTTAATTTCCCGCAACGATGTCTATTCATACGACACATGAACACTAAATTGGTACATGAACAAGTTTTGAATATATTGTACCACAAAAAAATTAAAAACGAGCATTTTGTATCGTGTTAAATCTATGTTACCATACATAACCTTACGTTGAAATGTTGACTATTGCTATAAGAAACACTGATTATTTATATGTTTAGTTTATTTTACGAAATATATTACGAAATATTCCTTGATCTTTGAGATTTATGGAGGCTTTAACTTCATTGTTTTACAAAAGTTTGCAAACTAAGCATTCAGGACAACACTGTCGCTCTTTTGCATGTTCGCACTGATCATCCAGGCGTCCAGCTGTGGTCAGAGTAATCCAGCTGAATGCCTACACAGCCTATGAGCTTGTCTGAAAGATGTGATTGCATTTTTTTTTCAAAATGAAGCTCGAAATCCGCTTGCGAACAAAACCTTCAATGATTTTGTCGCAAAATCTTCGAAATGAACAAGATCTACAACGCTCGAGAAGCATGACCTCGACGGAAACTCATTAAGACGGATAGTCACGTGCAGCAAATGGTGACATCGAAAGTGGTGTGGCAGACGGAGAGCTTACAGTGCAGTCTCTTTGAGGAAAAGACGACCGTGCAGCGCAGTGCATGCGACATCCAGTCGCGCTTTAATATTAATCGGGAAGACACAGGAACAGCTGAATTTGTCGAGAGACGAAATGTTTGACTGCCTCTAACAGTTTAGAACAAAACACGTCATCAGATCAAACGGTTCCACAATATTACAGGTCTTTAAAACGTGATTCAGATTTTTGCAATCGAGACACGAAATTTATTTCCGAGCTCATAACGTATTTTACTGTATTCGACATCTTAGTTGGATTCTATATTATGTCATATATTCCTGATCTTTTTTTGAATATTTCGGTTTTAAGGTTCCCTTTATCGTACGATTCCCTAATTCCGAGCGCCTCCTGAAATAGTTCATTTAGTTTACATTAAGAACGCGGCTCTCGTGATGACGTCATACGCATGCGCTTTGAGTATTTTATTTCACTAACATTACTACGCTTTAAAATAGATACAAAAACAACCAAAATGAGGAAAAACAGGAAAAAATGCATTTCAAATTATTTCTTAAACTAAAATCATCCAAATATATCCATATTCCATACATGGTATTGGTCCATTTCATAAAAGTCTACATAAATTGCAAAGTGAAGCAGACGACTGCACTACTGTAGTGGTAACACAACATTAAAACAAATTTCTTTCACTTCCACCTGAAAATTGTGCATGAACACATCATAGATTCTAGCATAAAAGCAGTGCGCGCACGCCGTGTAAGGGTTATCACGCGTGTTTGTTGTGTATACCCCCGTTTTGATTGGACGTTTATTATATTTCATCTTTTAATAGATCAGTGAATCAAATGTTTAAATAAAATCGGCCTTATGCCTATCGCAATCGAGCACTTTACCTTTCCGATGTGACGTATCGGTACAAGGTAAACATGCGCGTAGTGGATGTTTATTGCGGGTGTGTATGGAAATATCGGCTTTGCATGGTTAAACACGCTGTAAATAAACAATTTTGACATGGATTTAACGGGAATTTAATAAATATTTTAAGGTAAATCGTTTATTGTTGCATTGTTTGTATTAATTTAGAAATTCTTTTACTTGTTTCCTTCACCGCTTGATTCACGGTATCGGAGGATATTTTAACATTATTATTTGACATTACATTTGGCAATATCTGATTGCTTTTAGGGCACGACTTTTATTTGGTTAATCGTAGTTTTTTTAACTATTGGATTGTTTGCAGTTGCAATAGTTGTTCAGAAGCGAAACATTAAAAAAAACACTCATGTTGAGTAAATAATAAAGAGTACAAGGGTAATTTTCGCAATTGAAAATACATCATGAAATTGTACTCGTATAAATAGTTGGTGTTCAAATAAATAAGCACATCTCTATTTGATTTTGATTTTTGTTTCATTTTATGATGCCCTAAAAAGATGTTATTCTGTTGTCATGAAAAGGATCGAGTGATTAAATTTATATTCAAAATATTTTTTTTATTAATTATCTTGTATGGCTGTTTGGTATCAACTGGAATGCTTTTCTGTATTGTTCGTTTTAAGATGGAAATCGTCATATGTTTGCTTTGCCTGTTTTAGGCGCCATATGTTTAATCTAAACGACATCATAGTCAATAATTAAGTTTTTAAAATGAATTAAGACATCGCATGCAAATAAATTTGAACAGTAACAACACCAGTTCACTGACAAGAAGTTACGCCTGAAGTGTATATTACAAATCAATAACTTAATTTATTCGACAAAGCAATTAAAAATACATTTTGAACTTAATCTACCAGGTAGTTAATGTTTTTATAATGTATTTGTTGATTTAGAACTACACAACCCTAAATATGTTAGATTAAGTAAGAAAGTGTTGGTATGTTCAAGAAATGTAAAATTGCGTTTACGAATATTTGCCATCGTCATCGTTTTTTATTGCTCTGTTTGTCATGATAATTTGAGGAAATGATTAACAGCTTATACTTGCATTTGATATGTTAACTAAGTTGTGTGTTACCTTTGTTGCAGTTTTTTTAAATCAATGAGTGAAAAATAAGCGCATACAATGCTTTCAGATTTTACGAAATACAAATATATATCTATAAAATTCGGAGATAACCTTGAAGCCATATTGACGAAGTGACAAGTCAAACAATTGAGAAAAGGAGTGTTTATAAATAAAGCTTATATTGTAAAGCGAATACACACGATATCATTACATTTTTCATCAAATCAGTTAACAGGTTAATGAATAAAATTCCATAATAAACGTTCAAAACAAGTACAGTACTACAAAAATCAACAAAACTGAAGTTTAAATAATATCAACTTATTTACTTTTGTACATTCTAAAGCTCATTCATCTACAAAACACGTATAGACGGTAAGGGAATCTATAATAATTGACCAGATGTGCTCATACGACATATAAAAACGATTTAAGGTTCTGCAACAAATACATGTACATATCTCGGTATTGGAGTTATCAGCTCGTCCTGAATTACATTAGACAATATCTGATGTATTATGTATTACAAGAAAGTTCATCTATTTAATTATATATTCCTCGTTCATATTCACGTGTTGTTTTAATGTTGCAAAACACACTTCGTTAACATTGAAATCGTATAGTCCTTCTTGAAAGATTAGTGCAGTCCATTACATTACTTTTTGAGAAGACAGAATAATTGCAAATATCTAATACAATGAATGTCAAGTCCATGTCAGTCCGCTCAGTGGTTTCAGAAGACATTACTCCTCACAGAGCGACATTGTCCATTCTAACATGTTTGTGTTCCCTCTGGACACACTTTACCTGAAATAATAACAATCATTGAATCACATTTTAACATAATATGTCTAATATTGCCATTTTATAAAGTCAGAATAAGTATATTTTTTACATACGTGTAATAATGTCGTGAGATTGATTGTTTGAAAGGAATTTGCTCAGAGAATGCCAAAGTGACTATAACAATGTCATACAATATAAAATGACAAAACAGTATTAAAACTTTATTTAAACGAAAGAAAATAAGTGATATTACTTTATATTTAAATCTCCCCAAGAATACTCAGCAGATATTGGTGAAAATTACAAAATTGCTGTAAGTTTTCATTTACTACATAAACCACAAAAAGCATAATTCCATTGATAGGTTCAATTCTCGCTACTTAATCACTGCAGTAAATATAGGCTAAAACTGATGTGAACCTGTGTGGACTATTGGATTTCCAAGGGCATCAGTCTATTCTATTGATCGATATCGACGATAGTGGATGAAGCCATGAAATAAATCATGCATTTAAATTGGACCGTGCATTTTCATTTTATTTACACACGCATTGGATTATATTGATACGGAAATATGACTGCGCCATAAATTGTTGATTTAGAAATTGTATGTTTTAAAGGTAAAATTGACAGCTCATTCAGTAAGTTGAGCTCATCTATAGAATATAATAATATTCGAACACCGTTATATACCTGAAAACATGTACAAAAACCTGATCAAATACACTTCCAACACTTGTTTGAAAGAAAAAAAAAACACTTTTATGCAAGCCTTAACATCAACAGAAATATAATTGCGATAAAAATAAATTCGAGATAATTAACAATATATGTATGCATAAAACTAGTGTTAGAATTATAATTTAAAACCGATAAATACAAACACAACACAACCAAACGAGGCTAAATATATGCATATGCGTGAATTTGTATGAATAATATTGATTATTTCTAACACCAATGGACGAAACCTTATTGTCCTAATTCCATCAAAGATTGACCCAGATTATTTGAGATGTATCTTCCTGTTAAACGTAGAAGGTACGCTGTTAAAAAGTTATCCGTTGTTATTTAAATATTAAATAACAACTGATAACCGTATAACGTTCAATTGGAATCACAGGGAGCTTTTTTGTGGTGAAATAGGTACTACTTATATTGTTTTTGCTCTAGGTTGCTCTAGGTTGTCTAATTACACAATTTTATAATTATCCCTCCCATTTGTCAATGTTACGAAATCGTATTATATTGTTTTTTAAAAAAACTTGGTGTCCGTGGTATAGTTGTCTCCATAATACTATATGACTAGCATTTAAACGATTGTCATATCCAAGACAAGGGGATTGTCTTTCACCGGTTCTGTTTTGTTTTCTCTGTATATAAACGATTTAGAAAGTGTTTCCTAAATGAGATACGTGATAGTACTTTTATGCGATGACACGGTGATAGTAATATAAACAAGTATTCGAATTCTGCCGTTAAATTACAAAAACAGATTGTTTAATTTTCTTGATAAGTTATGTTAATACAAAGTTTGTCTTGTCGACACTGACTTTTTGCATGTCATTAGTACTTATTGTTAACACCCATGGATCAATTTGACATAATGCTTCATCTTCGTTCGTGAGATCACAGACCTAGTTCCACCGGACACCGATATTACGCTGACATGTCTAGATCAAATTACGTAAGCAATAAAATTGAAATAAACGTCTACGTTGATNAAACCTCTTTAACTCTCAAAAAGCAACGAAAAATGTCGAAAAATAAAATATACATATACATATAATCAGTGTTCCTTATAGCAATGACCTAAATTTCAACGTTATATGTACTCTGGTAACATATATTTAACAAGATATAAAATGCTCTTTTTTATTTTCGTGTGGCACAATAAATTCCATTTTAATTTCCCGCAACGCTATCTTTTCATACGACACATGAACACTAAATTGGTACATGAACATGTTTTGAATATATTGTACCACAAAAAATAAAAAAGAGCATTTTGTATCGTGTTAAATCTATGTTACCAGACATAACCTAACGACGTTGAAATTTTGGCTATTGCTTTAAGGAACACTGATTATGAATATGTTTATTATTTTACGAAATATATTACGAAATTTTCGTAGATTTTTGAGCTTTATAGAGGCTTTAACTTTATTGTTTACAAAAGTTTGCAAACTAAGCATTCAGGACCACGATGTCGCTATTTTGCATGTTCGGACTGGTCATGCTGGCGTCCAGCTGTGGTCAGAGCGAGCCAGCTCTCAGCTCTCAGCTGACTGCGTACACAGTCTATGAGCTTGTCTGAAAGATGTGATGGCGAACTCTTCGAAATGAAGCTCGAAATCCGCTTGCGAACAAGATCTACAATGATTTTATCGCAATTTTTTTCGAAATGAACAAGATCTACAACGCTCGAAAAGCATGACCTCGACGGAAACTAATTAAGACGGAAAGTCACGTGCAGCAAATGGTGACATCGTTAGTGGTGTGGCAGACGCAGAGCTTACAGTGCAGTCTCTTGGAGGAGAAGACGGCCGTGCAGCGAAGTGCATACGGCATCCAGTCGCGCTTTGATATTATTCGGGAAGACGCAGGAACAGCTGGATTTATCGAGAGACGAAATGTTTGACTGTCACAAAACGGTTTAGAACGAAACACGTCATCAGATCAAACGGTTCCGCAATATTACATGTCTTTAAAACGTGATTCAGACTTTTGCAATCGAGACACGAAATTTATTGCCGAGCTCATAACGTATTGAACTGTATTCAACATCTTAGTTGTATTCTATATTCTGTCATATATTCCAGATTTTTTTTTTAAATATTTCGGTCTTAAGCTTCCTATATCGTACGATTTCCTAATTCCGAGCGCCTCCTGAAATCGATCATTTTGTTTACATTAAGAAAGCGGCTCTCGTGATGACGTCACACGCATGCGCTTTGAGTATTTCATTTCACTAATATTACAACGCTTTAAGGTAGATACCAACACAACCAAAATGAGGAAAAACAGGAAAAATTGCATTTCAAATTCTTACTTCAATTAAAATAATACAAATGTATCCATATTCCATACACTGTATTGGTCTAATTCATAAAATGTCTACATACATTGCAAAGTGAAACAGACGACTGCACTACTGTAGTGGTAACACAACATTTCAAAACAAATTACTTTCACTTTCTCCCGATTTTCAGAAAATATTGCATGAAAACATCATAGATTCTAGCATAAAGGCAGTGCGCGCACACCGTGTAAGGGTTATCACGAGTGTTAAGTGTGAATAACCCCGTTTTGATTGGACGTTTATTATATTAAATCTTTTAATAGTTCAGTGAATCATATGTTTAAGTAAAATCGGCCTAATGCCTATCGCAATCCAGCACTCTACCTTCCCGGTGTGACGTATCGATACAAGTCGAACATGCGCGTAGTGGATGTTTATTGCGAGTGTGTATGGAAATATCGGCTTTGCATGGTTAAACACACTGTAAATAAACAAGTTTGACATGGCTTTTACGGGAATTAAATAAATCTTTTATGGTTAATCGTTAATTGTTGCATTGTTTGTAATAATTAGGAAATGCTTTTACTTGTTTCCTTAACCGCTTGATTCACGGTATTGGAGGATATTTTAACATTAGTATTTGACATTACATTTGACAATATCTGATTGCTTTAAAGGGCACGACTTTTGTTTTTGGTTAATCGTAGTTTTTTTTATTTTAACTATTGGATTGTTTGCAGTTGCAATAGTTGTTCATAAGCGAAACATTATAAACGCTCATGTTGATTAAATAATAAAGAGTACAAGGGTAATTTTCGCAATTGAAAATACATCTTGTAGTTGTACTAGTATAAATAGTAGGTGTTCAAATACATAGGCACATCTCTATTTGATTTTGATTTTGTTTCATTTTATGATGCCCTAAACATATGTTATTCTGTTGTCATGAAAAGGATCGAGTAATTTCATATTTATTCAAACTATTCTTTTATAAATTCTCTTGAATGGCTGTTTGGTATCAAATGGAATGCTTTGCTGTATTGTTCGTTTTAAGATGTAAATCGTCATATGTTTGCTTTGCCTGTTATAGGCGCCATGTGTCTAATCTAGACGACATCATAGTCAATAATAAAGATTTTAACATGAATTAAGACATCGTATGCAAATACATTTGAACAGTAACAACACCAGTACACTGACAATAAGTTACGCCTGGAGTGTATTGTACAAATCAATAACTTAATTTATTCGACAAAGCAATTAAAATACCTATTAATTTAATCTACCAGGTAGTTAATGTATTTATAATGTATTTATTGATTTAGAACTGCACAACCCTAAATATGTTAGATTAAATACGAAAGTGTTGGTATTTTCAAGAAATGTAAAATTGCGTTTACGAATATTTGCCATCGTCATCGTTTTTTATTGCTCTGTTCGTCATGATAATTTGAGGAAATGATTAACAGCTTGTACTGACATTTGATATGTTCACTAAGTTGTGTGTTACATTTGTTGCAGTTTTTTTTAATTAATGAGTGAAAAATAAGCGCATACAATGCTTTCAGATTCAAAGAAATTCAAATAAATATCAATACAATTCCGAGATAATGTTGCAGCCATATTGACGAAGTGACAAGTCGAACAATTGAGAAAAGGAGTGTTTATAAATAAAGCTAATATTGTAAAGTGAATACACACGATATCATTACATTTTTCATCAAATCAGTTAACAGGTTAGTTAATAAAATTCTATAATAAACGTTCAGAACAGGGACAGTACTACACAAATCAACAAAACTGAAGTTTAAATAATATCAACTAATTTAATTTTGCACATTCTAAAGCTCATTCATCTACAAGACACATATAGACGGTAAGAGAATCTATAATAATTGACCAGATGTGCTCATACGACACATAAAAACGATTTAAGGTTCTGCAACAAATACATGTACATATCTCGGTATTGGAGTTATCAGATCGGCCTGAATTACATTAGACACTATTTGATGTATGATGTATTACAAGAAAGTTAATCTATTTTATTATATATTCCTCGTTCATATTTACGTGTTGTTTTAGTGTAGCAAAACACACTTCGTTAACATTGAAATCGTATAGTCCTTCTTAAACGAGTAGTGCAGTCCATTAAATTACATTTTGAGAAGACAGAATAATTGCAAATATCTGGTACATAAATGTCAAGTCAGTCTCAGTCCGCTCAATGGTTCCAGTAGACATTACTCCCCACAGAGCGACATTATCCATTCTAACACGTTTGTGTTCCTTCTGGACACACTTTACCTGAAGTAATACAAATCATTGAATTACATGTTATACATAAATCGCCCCGAGCATGTTAAGCAGATCTTTGTAAACAAAACAACATTTCTGTAAATTTGCATTTACTTCTTAAACAACAAAATAAGTGAAATGCCAACGGCAGCTGCTAAATTACTGCAAGAAATATTGACTGAACGTGATTGGAACTTGTGGAAAAAATGGGTTATGGAGTATTGGATTTTCGAAGAGCATTTATTGCTCAATTTTCACATTTAGAAGTAAATTGTTCCAATATTTTGTCGATCGATTGAAAACTTGGATTTGCCAAAGAATGTAATTTACGGACAAGTAGGTATACCAAATGTTCCGATATCGATAACATTTAATCTACGCAAGCATTGATTTATTCCGATACGAAAATATGAATTCATCATAAGTTGTTGATTTAGAAATTGTATGCTTTAATTATGATATTGACGGTTCATTTATTAAGTTTGTCTAGAGTACAATATTTGAGCCTCGTTATCGCCACGTTTACATGTACTAAACACTTTCATATTAACTACAAACATATATAAAAACACATGTTTAAAGTTGCAAAAAACTTTTTGAAAAACCGAAACATCTACAGACAAAATAATTCCTTTGAAAATAAATGCGAAAAAATTAACAATAGAAGTATACATTAAGCTAGTGTTAGAATTGCCGTGTTGATTGGTTAACCATCTGGTGCTAAGCAAAGATAAAAACCTAGAATTCAAGTATGCATTCAGTATATGCGATAGTTTTGAAAATGAATACTATAATCCCAACAACAAGAAATGCATAAAACGACGTCTGAAAATTCAACCACGTTATTATACGGCGTATAAATTGCTTAATCTAAGAGCATTTGAATACAGAAAAGTTTATTTCTCACGGGGTGTTGTCAAGTATACAACTATAATACTAACCAGAGCAGTTCATCTCGTCCTCGTTTCCTGGTAAGCAGTCCGGGTGCGAGTCACACACCTGGGCTTGGGTGATGCACTTGCCGTTATTGCACTGAAACTGGCCAGATGCGCAACCTAAATCGATGAAAAAGAACGAATCAGTTATAACTGAAACTTGTTCGAAGTAAGGATATGTTATATACCAGACTCTTTTTCAAACTGGTCGCAGGCACGACCAAGATGGATAAATTGGGTGAGAAGGGACCGATTATTGCAGACTGAATTAGTTCGAAGTAAGGCCATGGCGATCTTCTTATCGAACATGCACCGGAACTGACCCGCAACACAACCTAGTTGGATAAGACGGGGCCGACTATAACAATGTTTTTTTTATTTAACGTACATTTATGATGATAGACCAGCCGTTCATACAACTGGCCCGCGGTTAACCAATGATGCCATCGTGTTAACTGAGTATTTTTGACTCATTTTGTTTTTAGTAGGGAAATGGTTATACAACTTCCGTTTATACACTGACCAGTCTGACCCGAGAAACAATCATTGTGGATACCGATTATTTCTGATTGATTGTGTTCAGAGTAAGAACCTGGTCATAGACCAGCACACCACACCTTATTTATGACAAAGACCAGACACTCGCATAGACTTAATGGTAAAGAATAGAATTAAAATCGGTCACAAATAAATGTATCCCTCGTTGTATAATGATATCGATGTAACGCTTAGTTGACCACTCGCGACACTTTTTTATTTGTGAAACCATGTCAAAATACACAAACTATAGTGTTTCCGTATGGATTAAGGTGCACGAAACTGTTTCACAACACACCTGGTTTACTCTGTTCTTTTAATTACCAATGGTCATTAACCTAATTGTATCCATTCATTTGGCACGTGTCTCCGTAAGATCCTCAATTATGGACAAGACATCCAAGCAGAAAGCTAGCATATTAGATCACTTCTTTATACAGCTATCACAACGGTCTAAAAGTTTACAGATCCTAGTCCAAAAGTTCGTCTGCACACAACAAACTTACCTTCAGGTCTTTTTGTGGTTGGGGTCGAAGTTGTCGTGGTTGATGTCGTTGTAGTTGTCGCGGAAGTCGCACTCGTCGTTTCTGGAACGTACACCAAATGCACGAAATAATTATATATCAATCACCGAGATACCTTGCATTTAAACAAATCTTTAATATCAACGTGTTATGCATTTAACTAACAAAACACTATGTAACAAAAGGAAAATATTTCAATGCATCGAGTTCATTTCCACACATCATCGTTCTTTGCACTTACGATGCTCAAACGTTCTGGCTGTTTAAGGAACAGAGAATGTACACGATTTAAAGTAAAGAATATTAAGCTTTCAAAATACATTTACCGCACGTTTCGGCCGCCTCGTCATAACCATCGAGACAGTCTGGATAGTAGTCACACAATTGCGTCTTTGGGAGGCACTTTCCATCGTCACATTTGAACTTGTCGACACCACAGTCCTTAGGTTCTGTATGCGTGAGAGAACGATTCATGTACTCAAATATTATTATTTGTTTTTATGATGCTCCATTATGATGCAATATATCTCAGCTTTGATTTCGGGACTGTATTTTGTTAAACAAGAAAATGCTTCATGTGTAACATCTATAGAATCTCCTCTTTTTTTGATACCTATATATATATATATATATATATATATATATATATATATATNATTAAATCCGCTAGTCTTGTATTTAAGGCAAGTGAACAATCACCTTAACAAACCAGGGCCCGTATTCACCAACCAATTCCTAGACTTAGGAATACAGAATAGAATTAGCACCACAAAAGTACATAAAGTATTTGAATATTTACAGGTAACAAATACTTTTTATGCCATAAATAAATTGCTCTTAATTAATAATTTTGTATTTAGAAGTGTTCAATTCCATATCATATTGAACCGAATTATACCAAACAAACATTAAGGCTATAAGAAAATTCTTTATTTAAGACTCAAACCTTAGAATTGGTTGGTGAATATGGGTCCAGGACAATACATACAATACGACGCAAAACATAAACATGATCAGAGCTGGGGTTCACCGCCCTAGAACGGTCAATGAAAAGCATTGTGGGTTGAATTACAGGGGGATACGTGCACGGTTGTTGATATGTGCAAACTGATGTTGATTTAAAACTAATCGGACGCTCGAAGGACTTGACAGCGTATGACTAATCGATCTCTTGACACACTAATCAAGCTAAATTATGCTTCCGACTAATGTCAAGTGAGGAACAGTTACCGAGTTGTGTTTAAATGCATGGGTTATTCCTACAATATCTGCTATCTTTATATAATTACATTTACATCACATATTAATATGTAAGTACTATCCCAGAGTAGAACGCCATGATATATCAATATTTGAGACATCATATCCAATATTTATTCTCTTTATGGGTTAAAATGAAACATAATATCAAAGAAAAACAAACTTTGCAAAAGCTCATATTCATTTATAATAAAAGCCCTAAGAACAGAGCCGAACGAGGGACTTACGTTGTTAAACTTGATACATCACTCGGTAAACCTTTTTATTGGTACATGTAGAACCATGAAAAAATACTCAAAATAAAGTGTGACCCTATTGGTTCAGGTGCATGAACTGATTCAAAATATCACTGGTCTACTTCATTATCTAAATGGTCAATCGTCATTAACTAATTTTGTATTAATTAATTTGGAAATTGTCTCTTAAAGAACCTAAATTATGGATGGAACAGCCAAGCAGGAGGCTAGCATAGTATAAGACAACTTTACATTGATTTTATACCGGTCTCGACGTTAACAGATTCTAGTCCAAATAAAGTATGCCTAACACAAAATAACCTTCAAGTGTTGTTGTTGTTGGGGTCATAGTTGTTGTGGCTGAAGTCGTTGTAGTTGTCGCTGATGTCGAAGTTGTCGTAGCTGAAACGGACATCATATAAACGAATTAGTTATATACCAATCGCCGAGATACCTTTACAAAAAAATGGCCTATATCAAAGTATAATGCATTTTACTTACAAATCGCCAATGCTTCACAATGATATCATTTCAATCAATCTAGTTAATTTCTACACATCACCCGTGTTTGCACTTACGGTGTTTGAACATTCTAGCTGTCTCAGAAACAAGGAAGTTTCACAATTTAAAAAAAAAATCCAACAGGTTTTATTTTAACATTGCATTTACGTACATATCAAGTATGACATATGGTACAATAAAAATAATGCAAACAAAGATGAAAGAGGTACATAAGCTACATATATAAAGTTATCTAAGTAATAAAAGTAAATTTCAAGTCTGAGTTTGAAAAAAAAATAATTATATAATGATGTATAACTAATATTAACTAATATTGACAACGCCTTGTAGTAACCATCGAGACAGTACGGGAAGTAGTCACATAACATCATTTAACAGGTAATTTTACTTGTAATTAAATTGAGTTTAAATTTTGAGGACTAGCTGTTTCATTTGCATTGCGTTGTATTTGATAATGTTTAATTACTAATGATTGCTTTGTGAATATTTATTGGCAATGTCGAAAGTTCAGCATGTTTGTAAACCTGTAAGAACACCAAATAATTTGCATTTACTGTTTCAATGAAATGACCCAAGTTTAAATCATGGTTTAATGTTTGGTTTGTGTTGTCTCCTGTATTACCTTTGATGCGCAATTGTCTTGTCTTTTTAAGCCACTTTTATATTGCTAAAAAATAGAAATGTTGGATGCTGACGAGAGTTTCTCTCCCGGTGCCTTCAGGTAAAAAAGCAGACACCATACAAATAATATCCATTTGTATTCCTTTATGATATAATTTAGTAAAATGAAAAGGCTTTATTTTTTAAACCCTTATTCCAGGCCTGAAAACGATGTGCCTCTTAATCAAAGAATGGCGATACATTTTTACTCAATAATGAATGGGTAATCTCATATGTTCCGTGTCAAAGTCGGCAGCGCTAGGAAATTAAACGACTAATCGAAATAGTTACATCTGGGCGATTTTGTCATATGCACCTTTATCGGGTCAGTAAAAGGTTTCTTGTTATTCAAAATTGCTTTCCATACTGTATTCATTTGTCAGCGGAAAGCTAAATATTATTGAAATCCAAATTTGTACTGCCAATCGGTGAAATCCAAATCTCCATAACTTTGCAAAACATATTATTATTGGTAGGTACAAACAACTCTGACCCCTTTTATGTATCAATGGTAGCTTTTGCGAAATATTTAAAGTTGAAATGTTTTGTGATTTTAAATATTCAGTTTTGTTTGAATCCCAAATATATAAATATGCTCTTGTTTGTTTTTCTAAAATATTGAGCACATTTCAAATTATTTCTTACCCATTACATTAAATAATGTATGGATTCACAATACATGTTGATGATTAATGTAACCTACCAACAGGACAGTTGAATTCATCAGTCATATCGACGCAGTTCGGATATCCGTCGCACTCCAAACCACCTTCAATGCACTCTCCAGTTCCGCAGGTAAATTCGTCTGGTGCACATTCTGTTTGTTAGAATATATTGTTATAGCTACAATGCTATGATCAAAAGTTGCGCTTGTAAATTATATCAACATTTGGCACCTGACAGAAAATAACTCCTGCTATGGTTTGGTTTATTGCAAAGGTTCCATCGAATTTCTCAACAAAGTCATTTCGTGAAAAATAGATGACCGCCTATAATAACCTTTTATTTATTACAACCAAACGTGTAATAATAATACATTAAACATTAAACTCTTAAATAATGTTTAATTATGTAGCTTCTTGTTTTATGCTTTTTCAACAGGACTGGATTTATGACACGTTACATGAATTGAGTCCGACATTCCGAAACAACTGGACTCACAATTCAACTTAAATCTTGAAAATAAATATGATGAGCTCTTACTGGGCAGTTTAGGGCAGTTCAGTTCGTCAGCCTCATTATCGCAGTCCTTAATTCCATCGCACACCTCAGACTGATCCACGCAATACCCGTCCGGGCAGATAACAGCGCAGTCTGTTTTAAAGAATACAATGTCTAAAATTAATGCATTTTTTGTATTTACAAGGTTATAATACAAAAATATTTGTTTATTGTAACCGTATGTGGAAGGTTTACTGTTTTGTGTAAACTTAAAAAAAGGCAAGTGGGCGCAAATAAAAAAAAATCAGCAATACAAAATGGTAACAACAACGATAACTTCATCATCAAACAAAACTACCTTAACACAGATACAGAGGTTATATCTCGCGCTTTATTCTGTTGCATTATATCCTTGCACACCAAGTTGTGGTCAACTAGATTCCACAGTCAAATTTTAAGCAAAACCCAGAACGGATCAAGGCACTCTTCGGAAGTTGACTATGCGTCGAAAAAGTGAAATTTTAAGCAAAAGGTCAGGCCATTTTCGGAAAACGTCAAACTTTGCGACACTTTTTTATTTGTGAAACCATGTCAAAATACACAAACAATAGTGTTTCCGTATGGATTATGGTGCACTAAACTGTTTCACAACTCACCTGGTTTACTCTGTTCTTTTAATTACCAATGGCCATTAACCTAATTGTATCCATTCATTTGGCACGTGTCTCCGTAAGATCCTCAATTATGGACAAGACATCCAAGCAGAAAGCTAGCATATTAGATCACCTTTTTATACAGCTATCACAACGGTCTTAAATTAACAGATCCTAGTCCAAAAGTTCGTCTGCACACAACAAACTTACCTTCAGGTGTTTTTGTGGTTGGGGTCGAAGTTGTCGTGGTTGATGTCGTTGTAGTTGTCGCGGAGGTCGCAGACGTCGTTGCTGGAACGTACACCAAATGCACGAAATAATTATATATCAATCACCGAGATACCATGCATTTAAAAAAATCTATAATATCAACGTGTTATGAATTTTACTAACAAAACACTTTGTAACAAAAGGAAAAAATTTTCAATGCATCGAGTTCATTTCCACACCTCATCGTTCTTTGCACTTACGATGCTCAAATGTTCTGGCTGTTTAAGGAACAGAGAATGTACACGATTTAAAGTAAAGATATTAAGCTATCAAAATACATTTACCGCACGTTTCGGCCGCCTCGTCATAACCATCGAGACAGTCTGGATAGTAGTCACACAATTGCGTCTTTGGGAGGCACTTTCCATCGTCACATTTGAACATGTCGACACCACAGTCCTCAGGTTCTGTATGCGTGAGAGAACGATTCATGTACTTAAATATTATTATTTGTTTTTATGATGCTCCATTATGATTCAATATATCTCAGCTTTGATTTCTGGACTGTACTTTGTTAAACGAGAATGCTTCATGTGTAAAATCTATAGAATCTCCTCTTTTTGATACCTAAACACAATATATATATATATTTATATATATATTGATTTTGAAACTCCAGATAAATGATCAGGAGAAAAATTCATATTAACATCCGCTATTCTTGTATTTAAGGCAAGTGAACAATCACCTATATAATTCAGGGCCCGTATTCACCAACCAATTCCTAGACTTAGGAATACAGAATAGAATTAGCACCACAAAAGTACAAAAAGTATTTGAATATTTACATGTTACAGATACTAATTATGTCATAAATAAATTGCTCTTAATTAATAATTTTGTATTTAGAAGTGTTCAATTCCATGTTATATTGAACCGCATTATACCATACAAACATTAAGGCTATAAAAAAAAATCTTTATTTAAGACTCAAATCTTAGAATTGGTTGGTGAATATGGGCCAAGGACAATACATACAACAGGCCCCAAACATAAACATGATCAGAGCTGGGGTTCACCGCCCTAGAACGATCAATTTAAAGCATTGTGGGTTGAATTACAGGGGGATACGTGCACGGTTTTTGATATGTGCAAACTGATGTTGATTTAAAACTGATCGGAAGCTCGAAGGACTTGACAGCGTATGACTAATCGATCTCTTGACACACTAATCAAGCTAAATTATGCTTCCGACTAATGTCAATGACGTTGTGGAATGCGTACCTTTTGGGCAGTTGAACTCATCCGATCCGTCCTCACAATCTTCACTTCCGTCACAGAGCTGCGTCCGAGGAATGCACGTGCCGTCCGCGCACGAAGCCTCGCACGGTTCAGGTGTAGGTTCACGTGTAGGTTCAGGTTCAGGTTTAGGACCTAAGCACATAGCATTGAGGTTCACTTGTGTTACATGGTCCTTTTAAAAGAAGACCACTCACTAAGATCAATTATAACTAATGGTTCCTACGAATATGTTTTAAGTTTGTTTTTTGGTAAAAGTCTTTATAATTTATGTGACCCTCGTCGCCCAATCAGTTTCGTCATCAGGTACATGATTGGAACACAAGTTGTAAAAAACCATTAAACGATGTTTCATACCAACTTTTTGGTTGCAGAATGATGTGTTAGGTTTTCACTTTTTACCATATATCCCCCATGCTTTAAATTGACCGTGCGGGGCGGTGACCCCAGTTTCATTAATTTTATTTAATGTGAGGAAGCCATTGGAGAAGTAAATTTATTGAAACTTTCAAACATGACTGTACAAAATGCAACCCATTTTAGCTTTACTCGATTTTAGAAAGAGTTGATAACTCGGGTCCTGGTTTAAAGAGCACATCCAACATGTATACGTGTAAGCTTAAGGCCTGGGTTATTATCCACTGAACTTCTCAGTTTATTTTAATGAATTCCTAATACAAATATAATAGTCTATGTATATAAATAATAAATGTTTGTCTTCAGGCCCATCAGTGCATATTGCTATCCGTAATTTATACATTTTGATTCGTTATTAAAATGCACCTACTGCAATTGCCCTCATCATCCTCATCATCACAGTCAGGGACTCCGTCGCAAACACTCTCCCTTGTAATGCAGATTCCACTAGCACAACGGAACTCACATCCTGTATTTGCGAGATAAAAACAAAACAGCATCATTTCATAACACATGTGTATGTTTTCCTTTCCACCCAAAATTTCCACCTATTTGTATTGATGTTTAACTCACCAGAGCACGCAGTGCTCAATATGAGCAATTTTAATTACCCTATGTCCGGCGACCGACGTCGTGCATCATGCGGTGTTTGTCATGAACATTTAGCTCGTTAATATTCTAGAGGCCACATTTATTATTCAATCTTATGAAACTTGGTAAGAATGATTAACATGCGGAGCAAAATTAAAATCTAGAACACATGCCTTCAAAAACTAGCGTAAACCTTAGTACAACATAAGTATTCACATTTATTAATCGGTATTGATTAAACTAGGTCAAAATGTTTATCTTGACAACATATAGACCGAGTTCGATTATGAGAAACGTTCGTTAGAAACCTAGATTACCTGGTCAATTCTTAGAAAAAAACGTGTTACCGTCCTGAAAGCAACCTGTATGCCTTAACGTTGATGAAAGGTTGTCGGAATGTTTAACTTGACACTTTCTAGGTCAAGTAAGAATCTGGGTCATATTTGTAAAAAGAACTATGGCAGTCGGTAAAAGAACATGTTACCACTATGAACGAAAAATGTATGGCTTATGATAGAAATGCAATACTGCTGCAGCTTCTGGAGTTTCACTTCTTTATATTAATCTTGAAGATACATGGTGAGAATGTTTATATTGAAAAAGTCCAAGTTTGAATCTGGGTCAAGTGGTGTCAAAAACGATGACAAACTGTAAGGTTGTCGACACTTGCTTCACCTTAAACTCAGATATGCGCATGAGGCCCATCATGGTCCTCTTGTTTATGTTTTATGTCGTTTTGCCGAATAATATTTGTTCTGTTTCTTTTTTCTTAGCCAATTAAAATTGATCGCAAGCATCCAATAAAGGACACTTAAGTGATAAAAAAGTGTCTTTTGTGGCGATGTCCCGAAATTTAAAGTATTCTTCTTAAATATGATGCAATTAAAATCTGATGCAATCAATAGATGCAATACGATTGTCCTTACCACAAGTTTCGGCCGCCTCGTCATAACCATCGAGACAGTCCGGATAGTAGTCGCACAACAGCGTCTTATTGTGGCACACTCCGTCGCATTTGAACATGTAATCTACACCACAGCTTTCACGGTCTGAATATGAAGTTATGCATTACTTTCAACCGATTCTAACTTAAATGTCGTGCATCGACAATTTTAGGGCGCTTACCCAGTTGTTTTATGTGTTTTAGTTTTACAGTAATCGTGAAGAGAATATAATTTATTACAAGTGGGATGTTTCAACGTGGCGTAATTTCCTGTTTTTAATTAGTTAACTTCAAATGCCTTTTCTATATAAACCATACATATTTTAGTAAACCATGACAGTTTTCTTAAAATCCAGCAACCACATGGAAAGCTTTAGCTCATGAATATGTTTGCGAATAAAGTTTTCACGAAAAAAAGAAACATTACAATCTAAACAAGCCGTATGTAAGCGCTGTTTTATACTCCAACATAACAGTAAAATACCTCTTTTTGTGCATTGTATGTAGATACAAATCAGATGAGAATGCCTAGTATGAACAAAACAAGCCATGATTCCTTCATTGCAAAAATTCAATTCAAGACAACTAAATGTTCTGACTTCGAGCACGAGATGTAAAACGCTTCGTATATACACTGCATGCATTTGAGATACTTAAATTAGACACAGGACAATAAGTTTTTGTTAATTGGGAAAATATCAACATTTCAACATTAAATTATTTTATACGAGGGAGGGTTCTGTAAAATAAAGGCGCTTCTTGTAAACAAAGCATGTCGTGTCTTGTTCGAAACAACAACTTGACGCAAGTTAACTGTAAGATGAAAAGATGGAGCAATATATACAATTGTATCACAGTGGTATTCATAGTTCAACTATCAATGTATTGATACATTGTCATAGCAACATAAGTCTTCTACTTATGTTGCTATGCATTTTTTTCTCAATCGAACTGCGTGTTATATAATCCGTCTTTTACTGAATGTTGCTATCACACCAAAGTGTATGCCAACTGTGGCATTACAATTGCATTGTATTTAACGACCCACTGGTGTCACATTTACACGTTTTATAGTAGTTATAACAATTATTTCACAAGGATTGGTTAAGAATATATTGATAGCTGAAATTAATGCAGCTGCAATAAACGTATAAGTTTTATTATAAATACGTTGTAACTGGTTAACCCCATTTCCCAAATATTTGCATCGAACTTGATCCCGAGTTTTTACTCTCAGGTATAAAAAAGACGGACAACGACACTTATTTATGATAATATTTAAAGAGTGTTATTATTCCTTTATCCAATAATGTGAAACGTTCTAGCAATAGTTGTTTAGTGTTTTCATTAACAAACAAGTCGATCCGTCATAACGTGTGATTCGTGAAAAGTTACTCTTACCACAGTCAGGGTGAGTTTCGTCCTTCTCGTCTTGGCAGTCTGCAACGCCGTCGCAAAGCTTCTTATTCTCAATACATTTTGTACTGTCACATAATGTGTGGTCATTGGGGCAAGCTAAAAACAAATATCACGGAAATAACATATGCAAGTTAATGTGGATGAAGCAGTTAGTACTAAGCATGTGATGAATCAGCTTGGATTAAGATACGGTTTATTTACCGGATGAACCTTTAAACACAAGAAACCTACTGCATTAGAAATGCCAAAGTGCTACACCGAATTATATTTGCCAAATTAATAAACTGTGCGCGACATGAAAAAAACACACACAAGAGCAAAACGTCATTAAAAATCGTTTAATTGGTTGCGTGTTTGTCATGTGGATATTGTACGTGTCATATTAACCCTTTAAGTAATTATTCTGTATCTTACACCATGAGTTAGTCAATGTGAATGCTTTTCAATGAAATCCATTGGTACACCGGAAAACAATTGCAAGAGACCCTACACAACAGCTTGAACATTCTTAAGCAAGTATTGCAGTGAGTATTCACGTGCTTAAACGGTACGGTATATTTTATACTAGCATTGTTGACATGTCTTTAAAAATGCAAACGAATAAATACGTCACCAGTTTCCTGTTTTGTGGGAACTCAACATTAATATGGGAAACTAAATGTGATTCGACTGAAGCGCTTGAGAAAGGACGGATTCAGGATTGTCATGAATAGTTGCAACTGCTTGCAATTGTTATGTTTATTTATGAATGATCGTTCACAAACATCCTCGATATTACCATTAATATGGGGACACAAGCATATTTCGCACATTTTGTTAGTATAAAAGCTTTAAACATGATAAGCAATCGATATCAGATATCGCGTGTTAAATTGTTAACCACGTTAATAATCCTACTGTGTTTATTTGGTTATATTGCAGATATTGCAGATTAATGAACAGAACGTTAAAATAAGAGGACCACGATCATAGGTTACCTAGCCATTCGTACCCAGATCGATATTGTTTCTTGTCTGACAATAGTGTTTTCGAACCCCATTTATAATATAGGAACATTGAAACAATTACCACTTCTCAAATCCAAAATTATTTAGACATAAACCGATATCTTTAGTGATATGTTTTCACTAGTGGTACGTGAAAGTTGTAACACTATAAATTTACTTGTACATAAGTGATGCATGAATATTCCAGTTTAATCGAACTTGAATAGAAAACATTTTACATAATAAAAGATTAATAAATTATATAATTCTTGGTAAAACGAACTACAATTAATCCAAAACATAGGGCTTAAACAGTAATACTAGAAATGTTATTGAAGTAACACAACATGATCGAAAAGACAACTTGGAAAAAATACACGACACGTTTTAGTCGGCAACAAATAACGCCGATCGGGTTTCTCGAAAAAAAAATTGTTTTACGCCTTATTCATCCATGTCATAGTATTTACCATTCACAAAGAAACCAAAATTATGCATCAATCAAATGTGTATTATCAATTAATGAAGTATCTTCAGTAAAAGCCACATTCACACTCAAAATCAACGAATATTTCGTAAAATACTCTCGTGCAATAAAGTCAACACATCACAAACGAGTGTTCTTATAGAAATTCGTAACTTTTTATTTGTGCATAAGGGTATTTGGTTCCTTTCCGTGGACTAGAACAGGTATCGTTGCGTGTAATTCGTCTCTGAAACCACCCCTTAACACGAAACTGTAACAACGTATCATTTAGCATATTATTTACTTTCGGAAACTAGAAAGAACTCGTGATACTGACAACCCCGTACTTAAATATACACCCGCGCAAGTACTCAGCTACTTGTAAATATGCATGTGACTACATTGTTGTGCAACCGTCTGTTGTTTCTTACCAAAGAGTAGAGAAAAGTTGCGTTGGTGCCAGCCTCCCCCGATTATCCAGCCTTTACAGTAGTAGTTACCCTCGTCGGACTCAATCATGTTTTGCACGTTCATGATGGCATTCCTGTCGTGCGTGGTTTGGACGCTGTATATCCTAAAATAATCGAGACTAATTTATAGCGTATGTTACCCATTTGTCAATAAGGACATTTGCATACTAGGATTTCATTTGGGATCGTCAATTTTCCACATACAGTTTAAATTCAGAACACGTTAACGAACTAGATTTGTCAGTGATTAAGTCATGCGATGCGGCATTTATGAGTATACATGGACGATCATCCCATTGAATCGGATAAGCGTCGACGCAAAGATTAATGATCAATAGTTTTATCGAGATACATGGAGCATATTCTTGAGCATTATTAAACCCAACCTCTTGGAAGCAAGCATCGAGATCCGTTGGTTATTTCTGTAAAACTGCAATGCAGGCGAGGCACCAGGTCCAGTACAATATGCATTGCAGTACACCTGAAATAGCGACAAAGGAAAAGCTGTTCCAAATTCTAAAGGAATTGCAGTGCAATGAAATACCGAAAAATAAAAGGGATATACCAAATCAATGCAATAGGCATTGCAGTACACTAGAATATCAACACATGCAGATGTTGTTCCCAATGCAACAGACATTGCAGTAAACTTAAATACCTATTAACGTAAATAAATTGTTTTTCACGATGCAATATAGATTGCGGAACACCAGGTAGTTTTACAAATTAAAGGGTAGTACTTTCAACACATCTATAATATCGACAAGAACAATAAGCTTAGCTGTGCACCTGCAATGTCAGCAAAGGACATGAATGTAACCATTACAATAGGCATTAAGTGACACCAGGGTGACAAATTAAAGAGTTTATCAGGTGTATGTGCGTTGCAGAATACATCTAATAACGACAAAGAAAAATAGACACGAAATGCAATAGGCGGTTTAGTACATTTAGGTTTTAGATAAGGATATTGAAGCGCTAATAAAAGTTGCAGAAGAAAAACATACATAATGAAGACACTTATTGGGTGAATTAAATTGGCCATGAAGCATGAAACACGCGTTTAACATTGCATATCAACCATAAAGAGACCACATGGAAAAAGGTGCAATATGATATGATCAAATTTTACATACTCCTAGTAATTGGATGTTGTTAGCGCTTCATCTCATTTGCGACTTAAACTGCGTTCCCTGCTGTATACATAGTTCGTTCATTCCAAGTTCCTACTTGTGTTGTTGCTTTCATCGATGTGTCGGCATGCTGGCTTCTGTGAGGCTTGCACCAACATGCGTCATATGTTCCTCTGTAGAGTTATCTGTATTAATCGAGCGCTGGTTTTCACATACTAATGCTTCGGTTTCTGTAGCGTGGAGCTTTTTACGGAGAGGGTTACTTGCCCCACGCCTAACCGTCCTCCTTTCGCAAACGGGCTTGGGACCGTCAATGGTGGAGTTATAACGCTGACTCTGTCCGGCATTTCCTAACTGGTTAAGTCGGCTACTCGTGATTAGTACGCAGCCGCCATCCGCTATAGCCTACTTGATTGCGCCGACCACTCGTTGCTCGTACATAGCCGTCTCCGGTATTTGCTTCTTGAATGAGCATACCGTAAGTGACTCGCATGTATTTATTACCTGGTTGAGCCGACCACTTAAAGATGTGGTTAAATCGACCAATATTGGCTCGTGCATTATCGCCTTACGCTTCTTCATACCTGGCTGAGCAAACATCTAATGGCATGTTTGAAGTCCGCGTCAATCATTTCCTACCTTACCGAGCCGACCATTCATGGATCGAAGACTGCCGCCATCCGCTAATTCCAACGTGTTTGAACCGACCACGCATGACTCTTACCTAATTGAGGCGTCCACTAGTGGCTCGTACGAAGCTTCCGTCCGGTATTTCCAGACCGTGAAAGGTCACGGTTAGAGTGCAGTTTGGAGCGGTTCCGTCGGTGAGACCCGACGTTAAGACTTAATAGGGGAGCATTTAAATGCGTTGCAAACGAGAGAAAGCATATGAGGTTGATATAATAGTGTATCGTGTTTAAAGTAATTTATTAAGTCATGCCCATTTTCTCGCATATTTCGCGAATAAAGACCACCCGATTATATACCGTAATATAAATAATATGTGTTTGAAATATACATATGTTTTAAATTAAATAAGAACTGTAAAGCATTGTTGCATCCACAACAAGCTTACGTCTATGCTGTGTAATTTTAACTTAATAAATTAACTTTTATAGAATATTGCGTTTTACTGTTAATCAAATATAATTGAAATTGAAATATAAATAATAGTCTGCTTACGTTACAAGCTGAATGGCAAAATTATTTGATATTTGGTTAAAATATACAGAAGAAACTACATGTGTTGTTGTCCAGCCGGACAAAATCGAAAATTCGTGGCTATAAAGTTCGTACCAAATCGTCATTGAATTTTGACCGTCACTGAATTTTAAAACAGATTATTTTGATAAAATTATTATTTTATCAGACAAATACACAAAAAATCAACTAAGATACAAAAAACATACCGCTATAAACAACGCAGAGAAAAAGTCAAAATGATCCAATCATCTTGACTGCTTTCTTTTTTCTGTGTGCAATCCAGCACCATGTCGCTATATTTATGTTTTCGTTATACTTATCAACATGGAGTGTGTGTACTTGAGCTTGTTATTCAACATAACGTGACTTTTCCGTTCCTGGAAACTTCATAATATGTTTGTTTAAAGTGTACAGTTAAACTTTTCATTTAAAGAGGCGTTTGCTGAAAAGCAAAGCCCTTCCATATGTTTATTTAAGCCATGCCTTGCATTTGTTTTATTTTCTGAGTAAGCATTATCTCCCAAGCTGTGCATTATTTGCTGAAACATGTATTATCTTTGGAGCGGAAGATATCTTCTGAGCCATAGATTACTCGTATCTCCTGACAAAGAACTAACTTCTGAGATATGCATTATTTCCTGAACCATGCATTGTCATCTGAGATATGCATTATCTCCAGAACCATGCATTATCATCTGAGGTATGCATAATCTCCAGAACCATGCATTATCATCTGAGATATGCATTATCTCCAGAACCATGCATTATCATCTGAGATATGCATTATCTCATGAACCATGCATTATCATCTGAGATATGCATTATCTCTTGAACCATGCATTATCATCTGATATGCATTATCTCCTGAACCATGCATAATCATCTGAGATATGAATTATCTTTTGTTAATGCGATATTTACTGAGCCATGGTATATGTGTTTCTTCCGGACATGCATTAGGTTCTTGATATGCATGGTCTACCGAGGCTGCATTATTTTCTGAGCCATTATTATGATGATACAAACCGTGAATTCCAATTGAATCGTCGATTGTACACGGGAACGGTAAAATATAGGACATACTCTCTTCGGCATATACTTTACCTTTAAATATTCAACTAAATTTAATATTCGCGTTGCTTCTCGTGATTTTGAGCGTATAATATAACCATTGCCTCCCTTTATGTATTGAGTTTTAAAGCAGTCAATTAAATACCACTATAGAATTCCGTATGCACTTCGTGCACGGTAATACGACACTAATATCGTTTAGAATGGTTTAGATGTGTTCATTTGCTGAATGGAATCTTTGTGTAAATGTTAATAAGTTATTGATTGTGATTTTAAAAAAGGATATACAATGATGGTAACTTGTTTTATAATATAACAATTTACAACTGTCTTGAACTTTCTAAAACCAGTTCTCAACCATGATATCGAAGTTTGGGATTTCATAAATGTATAAAGATTGGAAATTCATATTCATGTTTCTAATATTGTAAGAAAGTCCAGTCGAAAACTCGAAAATAATAATTCTTACAATAAGTACAGACTTCGTGTATAAAAATATCGGTTAAACGTTAATAATCGGATGATATCAAATGTATAAAGATAATTTATTATTTATTATAACGGTATATTGGTGTATACACACACATACACAAGTATTGGATACAATCTTTTACGATTGTACCTTACATGCTAAGTTTCGGCTACGTATGAGTTTTAGGGAGTTGGTTCAATAGTTTTATATATGTTCATCAACAACCAAAATGTGATGTTTATATTTAAAACTGGTCAACTGATCTACAAATCTGCAAAAGTCTATCAGCGGTAGAAGTGATGGTCTATATGGAATGTACACAATTAAGCCTTATTTAAATGAAGTCAATGAATCAGGGTTTATAATGGAATTAATTTGTTTTATAGCATATGCCTTTGAACGGTCAATGCAAAAGAACTGGCGGTTCAAACCGGTTTCTGGGAACTCCAACCCTAACACTCAGAATNTGATTATTTATATGTTAACTTTATTTTACAAAATATATTACGCGATTGTCGTTGATTTTTGAGCGTTATAGAGGCTTTAAATGTTTTAATTTTTTAAAGTATACTGACCCATGTTTTCTAGGGCTTCGACGATGTTTTTGTTTAAAAACTAAGTAAATGCAGAGGGGTTAATGAGGTGACAAACAAGACAGCGACGTCCATGCCGAAACAGGTATTATTCGCAGATTTATACCCTTTACTTCTTGTATTAATTGTTAAAATGCCACTCACTTTCCAGCAATATCGGCAAGAAAGTTATAAGCGTTTATTTCGTATTAATATTCGCTCTAAATCTCGACTTTACTCGATGCGAAATTTCTTAGCGAGATTACCTAATTACAGCTCCACTTCTAAAATTCGCAGCAAGAAAAGTCAAGATATAAAGCGAATTTAAATACGAAATAAACGCTATTCACTTTCCAATGGCTGGAAAGTAAGCGTCATTTAAAAAAAAAAGTAAAACGGGTATTAAACGGCGAAAAATACCTGTCTCGACATGCGACTATCACGTGATTACCCCATCTGATATGGCGTACGAACACATATGCGCAGAATCTTGGGGATTCTCTCGGACTGAACACGTTTTATGTTTTTGCCTGGCATACGAAACGTAGTTTAGATGTTATAAAACGTGTATACTAATGATTCTCTACTATAAACAATTATGAACATTTATTCTAGGTTACTGTACATCATTTTTTAACGTGTGTGTTTTATGAATTAAATAAGATGGCGTTTAAACAATTAACTGTCGTTTTTTTAATGTTCTGTAGTTTCTTATCGTTTAGCGATGCAACTAAAACAATAAGACTGAATTAAAACAAAGTTTCCCATGAATGGGTAATTGTATAGTGTAACAATATTTTAACAACTGAAAGTTAAGCCAAATTGCAAACTATATCAATGCTAAGTCTCCTTTTTTCTGTAGCCCTTATCAAATTGTCGCAAAATGTTTAGTTAAATATCAAAATTATTTCAATGGCGCTTTGATTTCACAATATGGTTTTAACGGAACACCATACAAACTTCTTGTTAGTCATCTACGCAGAAAAACACTAAGCTCTTTATAAAGTATACACACCCACAGCACTAAGTAGGCCTTCAAAAACCGGACGTTGGTTCAGTTCTCAGAAAAACATAAAACCCACGCATGTTTGCGTGTTCACATCGTCGTACAGGGGAGTACCACATCCGGCCATAGTTGAGTAATCCGTAATGATAAAACATTTACTGTTTAGTGTCACTTTATATGCTAATATATGTATGTGTTTGCCCACGCACTGAATCAGAATGGGAAACGATTTGTTATTTAAAACAGACACGCACTACGTATCGCGGTTAGCAAAGATTACTGGTGTGATTTAAACCTTGATATGAACATACACATACATTAAGCTTTAAAAGTACAGATTACATTTTTGTGGAAGTGCTTAAACGGGCGAACACGTGATTTTAAATAATAGACTTTTAATGTTTGATTTTTGTTTAATGAATGAACAATCCCACAAGAAAATAGTTAAGTGTGTGAACGTGCAAAATAAACCGTAGCTAATGATCAGCAAGCCAACAAGTTCTGCATTAGTGCAAAATGACGCTATTATATAATCATCTATCGTAAAGCCACAGTTTTCATGTGATAAAAACAAACACCGGCTAAAACAAATCAGGTTTACGTAAAATTAAATTTGTATTACGGTATGTGTTTATTTCAATTCAACACACCATATGGGGCACATAGGGACAACATACTTTCACAAGAAATAAACCAAAAGAAAACAAACGAAAAATTTAAATATCGCACGCACTCCCGCGCGCACATCCCCACGCACACAAACACACGCACACACGCAAACACACACACACGCAATCTCTCACACAAACACGCACACAACCAAAGGTAAAAAAAACATACATTAAAGCCCCATTAACGCATGGAATATATTTTGACACACAAAAAAATAAGGAACACTGATTGTTAAGGGGTTAACTAAATTTTACGAAATATTCCTTGATTTTGAGTATTTGTGTGGCTTAAAGGTACATGAACAAAACTTTGTTTAAATCATGAAAAAAGCGCAGAAGCTCATTATGAGTGAGAACAAATAATAATCGAACAATTCTGTAAACGTGTGAATGAGATGTCAACTTGTATATTAGTAGCCGCATGATACCGGTTAATATTCAAAATAATATATCCAAATGTGCTATTGTCAGCTCTACAGTACTGATAATTGATAGTAAACACAAACACGTTTTACCCTTCAACTGGTCTGCAAAATGCGAACCTGACTCTAGCAAATAAAACACGCCTTGCAATGGCGTCATTGTGATGTTTTCATGAAGCTGTTTAATGATTTTCGTGGGTTTTTGGCGGTTTTATTGCATTTATGTTCACATTACTTATATAAATAGCGGGATATACAACTTAATAGGTTATTGTTGATTTACTGTTATGCACGGCAGCACAATAATAGGACTTGTTGTCACTACTAAAAAATCGTTTATTTTAAGTTAACCTAACTTATATTTATTTAACACATAAATATAATTCTGTGTGTCATATTCAGCAAAACAGTAAATCGTGTTGTAAGAGTGTCTCATTTTAAGATTTCTTTTGTCATTTTCTGTTTAAATTTTGGCTCGCGAGATACTGATCTGTTTTAGGGTGAGGCAATGATGTATATAGAAAACCGTGACAGCTTGAGGATTGAGATTTCCTCAATTTAAATCCAACACAATTGCCTGTCTCTAGATCTCTCAAAGAACACGGTCCTGAATGCGTTTGTATCAGCCATGTTACACAGACTTGTAATGTAATCGAGTTCAAAAAAAAGTTCAACCTCATGATTGCAGTTTTAAATATGAAACCAATGAATGTTTTTAAAAGTTAAATGATATGGGTCCCCAGAACATATTTATTCTCTAACAAACCTGCATACACATAAATCATACGTTCGAATGCTTTCCACATATAAACCGCTGTTGAAAGAATTCAAGTAGTTAGCATACCGTAATTTCGTTTCTTTCTCAAATCTATGAAACAATTTAAACGAAACAATTTGATCAACAAGTCAGAAAATGTTAAATTACAGGATAGGTTTTGAATCGCACGTTATGTCGAAACTCGCGCAGGTGAATCCCCGTAACCACTATCTATCGAAACCGGACTCCATTATGATCGCTTAGGTGAGTACAACACGTGCGTATACGGATCTAAACACCCTACAAAAAACGGATGGTTTGACAGTATTTAATTAAAACATTCGGTTATACCTTTTCATGTTATTAGAGTGGATTCATTCGTCCAGTTGCTCGTTCCGATATAAGTGGAATGCATTTGTCGCTTCAAAAATGTTCTTGATGAAAACGATGTCAATAGTTATGTTGTTGGGTAGTGTTGCAGTACACGTTTAAATCTTGGTATTTAAACCCGTTAGCTGAATTTTATATCAACNGATAGACATGCATGCCAAATATCAAGTAGCTATGCGCAATATGGCAAACAAAAGTTATAGCAAATGTTAATGTTGGCGCAAACCAACCAACAGACCAACCAACCAACAGACGGACAGGGCAAAAACAATATGTCCCCCAGTATATACTGGTGGACATAAAAATATGGACGTTAAGACTAACATGTCCCACGAAATACGTTTGCGAACTCTAACAATGACTATTGTTGCACCATTTTGTTACCCAATTAGCTGTCATGTATACATAATATATACATGAGATTCATGCTTTGTTGGCAGTAATTGACAATTCAACTACGCTGCGCTTTTAATTCGTACAAAACTAGTGATTGGTATGAGTGTTCATAGATGTGTAAACTGATTGGAGTCATTTCGAATCGATTTGTTCATGATTCAGATTATTGAAAAATACCTTTTTTGGCTTTTTGTGACTGCGCGTTTTGAGGACTTTTCACGTGAAAATGTTGTGAACTGTTTTGCTGAAACCCAGCTCGAATATCTCTTTTTCACCTATTATGTTTGTAAGTTGCAAATTCCTATGGTAACATAACATATCATTATTGACACAAAGCAGACAGCTGCTTTAAGAGTTAAAAGTGCAACCACACTCATTTAACTCAAGTATGCCTTTTAGAGAGTTGTCATTATCGAAAGAGCACACTTAAAATATATGGTTGGCCAACACGGTCTGTATAGACATAATTTGAGCCGCGTCATGCGAAAACGGGTATTATGCCATATGCCGCAATCATAGCTACAGACCAGCTCGGGCAGTATTGCTGTCCCGTCAGGAACTACCCTGTCCGCTATAAAGTCACTGAAGGTTTTGTGGTCTCATAGAATGCACAAACAAATCTGAAGTTTCGCTATCCGCAAATGGCTTAGGACCCATTTTCGCTTGACGCGGCCCATTAATGTCATTTTCATATCAAAAATCAACTTAAAGCGACTGTTAACGATATAAGTGTTATTAATTAACTACACAACACGTGCATGTAACTGAGAAAAGCTACATACAATAAATATAAATACATAGTGATATGGAAAGTTATGTCAAGCCCCATTTATACTCAAAATCAACGAAAATTTCGTACAATATTTCGTAAAATTAATTTTAACAATTATAAACAGAGTTTCTTATGGCAATTGCCAAAATTTAAACGCTATATGTAGTCTGGTAACATGAATGTTTGTAGATACAAAATGCTCGTTTTTGTTTTGCATATTTAATTCCATTTTAATTTCCCGCAACGATG
>VMBQ01005240.1:0-53421 GCA_007657795.1 Dreissena rostriformis
TACTACTACTACTACTACCACTACTATTACCACTACTACTTCTACTACTCCTGCTACTTCTACTTCTACTTCTACGTCCTAGGCATATGGGCAGTTTTATATCAACTATGATCTTCAGTTCCATAAATCAACTACACTACATGTGGTTTCGCACATATATAATAAATATATTGAGGAAGTTTTAATATCAATTTAACATTTTTCCAAAAACAATTGTTTTCTTGTTTTCTTACCTGCACCATTCTCGTCGCGTCGTTAATTAGACTTTGCATATATTCAACATCTTGATATGTTACTCTCGACAAGAATTTGCATTGTTTATAATGCTTGCTATGTACGCTTCTGCGCATAAATATTTACAAGGCATTAAAACTCCTTTCTTCTGTTGTTCAGCTCGCATATCGACCAAACGTTATCTTTAACATATTTCGCATTCCTGCTTATGTGGATCTTCAAAAAGACAAGGCGTTACATTTACTATTCAAGTTTCATGTCTGTTATTTATATGTTTCAGCAGGAAACATTCGATTAATTATTTTTAGACTTCTCTGTCATCACAAAGAAAATTACTGGGAACCTAAATTGTTCGAACAACAAACAAACTATAAGACCATACCATAAACAATCTCGATTATTGTTTAATAGACTATTATGTAAGATATCATCATTGTTAAAAAAGACTAGGATGAGAATAAAACTGATTATACGTGGACGAATAACCAGCAATAATAAAAGTTGTAAGAAACTGGTATCATAATTGAAACCAAATACATAACAGCTTAAATCGTTCGAATAGGTTTCGTAGTAAAGTTAAGGTCATGCATTGGTATGAAACATGCACACATGTGGAACGCTGGTCCAACATATTGACACATTGTGTGTTTGTCTTTAATAAAGTGTTGGTTTAGGAAACACGTTTAGAAGTATAACATTCATCACAAACAATAATAATAATAACTAACACTTAATACACACTTGGTAGTTTTATTATGTTTTGAATAGTATCTGTAAACCTGTTAAATCTGTCATCTTAGTTTTGTTGTCCGGAGAAAGATAAACGAAATGAATCTATTATAAAGATACACATATATACATGTTGTTAACTTTGACTTTTTACGGGAGCTTGTGGAAAAAAAGTTTACGAAATACTTGACAAAACTATGTCCGATTGCTTGTCCGTACATCAACACATATCAAATTTCCTAAACCATAAACTGCAATATGCCACTTCTCACCCAGCAAAACACCTCCCCCCACCACCAAAAACAACAAAAGAAAACACAAAAGAAAAAATAAACTGGTAATCTAATAAAATATATTATTATATAACCACCTTAAATTCGCCGAATGTTAGCAATGTATCTGGGATTCAGCTATTTGTGCTTTGTAAATATATGTATTCAGAAATCATATATATACAATACAGCCAACATGGATAAGGTTTTAGATAAATTAATCGTGCGCAGTTTCATTTTATGTTTTATTTACTCAATGCAGAAGAAAACCATACACATGCACGCAACGATAATCGTAACAAAATCATCTTTGAATGCGCATCCACTTATTGTTCATGATAAACTTTAACATCTTTGGGCTTGAAAAATGTAAAAACACGGATGCAATTACTAACGAAACTTCCTTGTTGAGTCCCATTGGTCAAACCATGTCATGCTGTTTTGCTAAAAAACATAGCACGCTGAAGATACGAACCGCCATTATGCTCACACTTGGTTTAAGATCTTAAAGGAACACACAAGGTACGTGGAGAATGTAAAACATTTTGTTCATTTCAACAATACAATATATGTTGTTTTTTTTTAATTGTTTTAAATTTATACTTTAATTAACTATGCTAATACCTGAGTGGGAATGGTATATGCAAAAAATGAATATTTCAAAACTGAACACTAACGACACTTACATACACCAAAATAACACGACTAGACGGTGCCATAACACGTCACGTGGTTCCTTTTAAACAAAGAGGAACGCATGCTATTATATGGTTTCTCTCCTGTTTATGCATCTCAAGTGTCACTTTTTATAAATTTCAATGGGGAAAATAAACGAGTTAACATAACATAACATATCTTTTTTTCTGGCATAAAATAGCACAAGCATACTTAAAGCCACTAAAATAATTTATGTAAAAGACCTGAAAATGAAATTGTATGTTTATTAAACCTTGAAACCAATAATACACAACTTATTAAACATTGCATATTGCAATCTCTAAGCAATTCAGATATAATGGTTATTCAATGATAATATTAATTTTTAAAGAATACAAAACAGATCCCAAACCCACATATAGTCTTATAAGCGACTCTGATATGTGTGCCGGGTATGAATAATATAACGTATATGTTAACATATTAACGGTTGCAAAACTTGATAAAAGTATAGGCTGGCCAATTGATTGTGCTATGTTTTGTTTCTGTGTACTATTTTTTTAAGGTTGCCATTGACCTGTTGCGCACCATAACGATTTTACTACTGACAAGTACAACCGTAAAATGCTTGCTCGGACAGGTATTACATTTTGAGTTTTACTCAAAACATCAAATGCATACAATATACACATGCTTTTTAAATACTAACATAATCAAAAGTTAATACCATATTATTAAGTATAGTGCTAATTTGTGAATGACAATAACAACAAAGTATGTAATGTTTGTAAAATAGTAAAGATATACTAGTTGAAATGCTCGAAGTTTAGCAGTGAGAGAGAATAACTTATTGAATTGTAACGGTCGTTACAAGCATAATCTTGTTCATGACTTGTTAGTTGTTACACATGAATATATGTATAATATATATATATGTTACATGTACTTTACTGTTGTTTCCGTAGGGGAATATTACTGAAACCAGAACACATCAACCGTACGGGGAGCAAATACAAATCTCAGCAGAAGACGGAAAACTGGGGTCAACAATTGATGTGTTTTTCAATGAGGTATATCAACCCGAAAAAATAATGGCAAAACTGTGTGAGTCTTACATTAGTTTTGTCTTAATAAGAAAAAAGTATGTTTGTGTTTTCAGGATTACCAAATTGAAAGACCGACAAACAGGAACAAGTGCTTTATAAGCAAGGTATTATTTTATTAAAACAATACTATTTCAAAGTTACTTTTTCAATATATAGTTACTTCTAACCATCATACTTTGTATATTAATTATTGTAAATGTATAAACCATTTAATGTACACATGTTATTCTATTTTACTACGTAAACTTACCAATGTTTTGTGTCCACAGTTTTCGATTGTCCGATTTTAATAGGATTCAAGCTTTAATCATGCGTAATGTCAAATTGTGTATTTTATGTTACGTCCTGTATAATATAAGCCATTGGTCACTTGCTTTAAATAAATTACTAGCGGATATATTTACATGATTTCACTTCCGTTAATTTATTGAGTTTCATTTTTGTATATTGATGAACATATTAATATAATATTTAAAATTACTATTAAGTAATGTTGTAACGGTCCTCATAAAGAGCCTGTTATGTTATTTGTTCATATTTACGTCACATATTAAGCGAACAAATAGTCAGGTAATAATATGACAAAGCTCCATGTTGACATGGTTTGTGTAGTGTGTAAAATAATTATAAATTGGATATTTGCTGATTTAAGCTTAAGATCTTATTATAATTCAACTCGAGCTGGAAATGATTCCCAAATTAACATCATGGCACAAAATTAAATGTTTCCTTGTACGTTATACAGTCAACGCTTTATTGTATTTAGATAACAGGAAATGGAACCTGTTTTGACGAGGTTTCAATACCAAACATCGACACGATTCCTGATAATGTAGCAGTCCTGTGTAAAGGGAGAGAAGAAGTTACACTCGTATCCGTCGAGTGGAATAAAGAAGACAATGTGGAAACAGTCGAAACTGGTAAATAGAACATTAGACAGTTTAGTGTTATGTTTCGTAAGTTAACAGTTTCTAAAAAAAACTAAAAATAAAAAATAAGAATACATCTTGCCTATATATATTTAACATTGAAAATTGCTCCTTGAGCAAAATAGTTCGTATGTAGTGGCATGTCGTATTATATTTTCTGTCAACACATTTATTATGCAAATATCTGGAATGGAAACTGGGATAACACTTAACAATGATATGTTTGATGAGTTCATTGTGTGCTGGGTGCTTACTAGCTTGAAATATATTATCATAGATACGAAACAATGTTCAGAGGCTGACTTGTATTACGTCTCAAAATATTGCTTATATTTTGCCCTGGTTTGTGTAAACATATTTGGTATTTTAACGGTCATTTTAAACTTATTCCCTTGTATTGTTATTTGGTAAGAATAGCCATGCTTTGAGGTTAAAGCCCCATTAACACTCAAAAACAACAAATATTGCGTAAAATTTTAAGTAAAATGAAGTTAAACCATAACAAATCAGTGTTCCTTATAGCAATAGCCAAAATATCAACGACATATCTGGTCTGGTAACATAGACTTAACGAGATACAAAAGCTCCTTTTTATTTTTTTGTGGCACAATATTGTCCATGTCAATTTTCCAAAACGATATCTATTCATACGACAAACGAACACTAAAATGATACATGAACATGTGTTGAATATATTGATTATTGTTTCACAAAAAAAATATTTAGTATCTTGTTAAATCTATGTTACCAGACCACGTCTAGCGTTGCAATTTTGGCTATTGATATAAGGAACACTTTATTTATAGGTTAACTTTATTTTACGAAAAAATATTTAACGAAATATTCGCTGATTTTGAGTGATTACATTGTCCGTTCTTTAGCTCTGGGAACATTTGCTTGTCAATTTATGACTTTTGTTGTTGACCTTTGTTAAACATCAAACTGTTGACCATTTACCCAAGCGTCTTAATTAAAATACATCGTTCTGAAAATAAGAGTCTACTCTTGGTAGAAAATATTGATGTTTTCTTTGGTGTCATTTTAAAATACCTGGGTATATTTTTATTTGTCTGAATGGTTTCTAAATACTCAATGTTGTCGTTTTAGTTGTGTTGTTAGTTCAGTTGTTGTTTCAGGCACTGTTATGCATGTGTAAAGAATATTTTGCAGAAACTACTGGCGCAATCAATCGACAGAAGCGTTATGCTGGGTGGAGCAGATGTACTAGATGGATGCAGGTGTACCAAGAGAATTGCCGAACCTGGTGTTGCAGTCAGTTCATCTTTTGCTTCCAGTGGTGTCGAAGCTGTGAAACGTACTATGCATGGGTACCACAATATGCCGAGGGATACGAATCAAGACCATCTTGGTTAATGTGAATTTATTTCTCCATGTATGTGCATGTGTACTTGTTTGATTGTATTCAGTAAGTGGACTAATAAGTTACTAATATGCATATCAAATTAACTGTGTTTAACAGATTCAGGTACATTGACATTCGAAAGTTCCCGTGTAATTATAATCGATTGTTAACAGATCAAGTCATATGTTTATAAAATAGGCATTTGTTAATAAGTTAAAATGTTTAATCTGATTACACTCTGAAAGTATATCTTTTTGTATTTAATTAAAGGCGTGGTTGGTGCTATGATTTCCTCAAAAAGCCTTTAATGTGAAATATAAAAAAAGATAAACGATTAAAATTATGATATTTGAATATGTGCATATGTGTATGTTTCTAAAAAGATTATTTTATATTGCATGTACAGCTTTGCGTACCACATTGCTTAAGTATTCATATAGTAATCGTGCTTTGCATGCATTGCAATGTCTTCATACAAACACTTATATTAAGAAACAAATGTACGTAATATTCAACTCGTTTGTCTGAATAAACTCTCTTTTGTTGTAATGACTCCCTCGGACATTTTCTTCTACAGAATGTGTGTGACATGGGATGTAACGATTTCATGGAATATTGAGGTAAAACAAATAGTGTGGTAAACAAGTTTGTACAACACTAGTGAAGCGTTCATGTTATTTTATAAGTGTTGATATTACTTGAAAGATGCGTGGATTGATAGTTAATTCATAGTGTACAACTGCCTCAACAAGATGTCAATAAAACGCTATTTAGGACAACATTCGTGTATATGAACAATGTATGCATAATGTAAATATATGGCTGCCAGCATATGCACCATTCGTTTCTCAACTTTACAACCAAATGATTGAAGATAAATCGTAATAAGAAAAGCATTACACATAACTATAAGTGATAATTATTCTTGATTCGGTCCCTTGGTAATTGTTCGGTGCATATCAAGTTACAAATACAACTAAGAGAAAACATTCATCTTTAAAATAAAAGTCAATAATGTGTTCAGTGGATGTTCTTGGCGATTTATTAAAGTGGTATCGGTGGTTATCACATTTAACGGCTTGTGTGAAATGGAGCGGTATAAAATATTCGTTAAAATTGTTATTTACAGACTATTTCTACTTTATATTCTACAACAGTCGCACACCAATAACCAACGCATGTACATTACAATGAGAAGGGAGCTAACCGTGGGTTATTACCCCGATATACCAACGGTTGATAAGTATGAAGTCAATTTGATTGTCCTCGCACTGGTTATGAATTGAGTCGACGTCATTTGATTTTCATTGATGTGGTGACGTTACGTTTGCACGGAAAAGTGTAGGAACTAAGGTTAATATAGTTATCATTTATAAACTTTAAAGTGATATTAGACGCATCTAACAGTATATGCTATGTTTATAAGAGTCTATCGCAACCGTTGTTTATTTTTTGGTGTTTTCACTTCAAATACACTTATATTTGTTAATGCAGCATCAATATACTAAAACAATATCCCGGAAAGAGAAAAATAATGCATTTGAATATCAACCGTACTTTTGTTTTGACAACTGACAAAAGAAATGATTCGATGTACGATGAGAATCTAAATTAAGTTTTAGTGCAGGTTCGGTCATACGACACAAAGACACAATTTTGTTTTACGGATCATTTTAATTTTCTGCAACGATATCTATCATACGACACACGAACATTAATTCCGATCCTTGTAAAAAGACAGTTCCGCTCGGCTTAGAGGACAGGGACAGTCATGTAAAATATCGAATATAATATATATTTTTTATAAACAACTGGTAGCAAGATGAGTTGCAGATAATTGGTCAGTTAACACATTTTGACTAACTCTTTTGACCTGTTAATTCTTTTCAGCTCAATTCAACAGGGAAAACTGCCCATAATATCAACTTAAATCGCGGATGAATTATTAATAAAATCCAGTAAGAATCGAAACAATCGACGGGTAACCGTTGGTTATTGCGGTAATAACCAACATTATGTCGTTCCGATGTTTGTTATCAAACCACTCGGGCTTCGCATTCGTGGTTTAAATGCTACGCATCGGAACTCCATACCGTTGGTTATTACTGCAATAACCAACGGTTACCCGTCGATTATTTCTTAAATTCATTATTCATAATTATGGGGGTTGTAAGAGGCAATACAAACAACATACAATATAATTATGTATGAAAAATATACTTTCATGTTGAAATTGATGCATGAAGCGAGCATTTACAACAGCATTATTCACACCGAAAGGGCTGTGCAATAAAATTGTATTCTCCACAGTTATTACAATTTTATTACAATTCATGATGTGCGACAATTGTTATTGTAATTTTTATAACTTGTAAGAGGACCAACATAATTATATTGCTTCAAGTATTAATACTTAATGCTGTGTTTACCTTTATAAATCACATATCGTTTATTGATGTAGGAATCAACATATTTGAAAAGCAATACATGCCATATAGAACGCATCCATCTGTTAAATCGTACTGCATGATAATACTTTATTTTCGCGCAATTATTCATACAGGAATATACAATAATAGTAAATGTATGACTCATAAAAACGACTCAATAAAAACATTTCACAAATACATATCAGCAGATGAATAAACAAATGCATTACAATGTTAATGAATGCTCAAAGTGAACGAAACGAGCACAGCGTACATAAACACTATTCGGGACATAAATATTAAGGATTATAGATTTTATAAGATACATTCACAATTGAAATCTAAGAAATATTGTTAATCATAAGAAACACAATTAAATACTTGCAGATACCAAATTTCATTTTTTAATAAAAATTATGTATGTAAATTCTAGACTTGTAAATTAATGCTTAGACAAGTCTATGGATATGCTTACAATTAAAATAAAAACGAGAATAACGGTACATTCATAACATATTACTTGTAGATATGTAATCGTAATACAAGCGTTTCACACTTTATTTTATATCAGGCTACATCTGATTATGAAAACAAGGTCGTTGTTTCAAGCATGACGAACAACATAGTCACCGGTTACAATTTTCTGAGTACCAGGCGCATCGTAACATCAGCATCTTCCTTGCTGTCGTGGCCATCTGAAATGCAAAAAGCAACTTCGTATTCATCTGTTCAGAGGTCTGTTTTGTAATAAATGTATTATCAATTTGTTTTTATACTACTTGCAGCCACATGTGAAAGAGTTCAGGGGAATGAAGGAAAATTAGTAATTTACCAAATACAAGACGGACTAGTCAGACTTCTTTGTTATTTTGGGGGTAATTTATCTGTTAGTATTTATGAAGACTTAGTTTGTGGTTGGACTATTTTGTTATTTTGCGTGGTAAATATCTGTGAGTATTTATGTAGACCTAAAGTGGGTGTGCTTTTATGAAAGAAACCAATACACTATTGTAAACGTTACATGTTTATAAGTCTGAGCCACATTTTATGTTTCGTCGTTTAAAGTAACACATATTTCTGATCATACCTCCGCTCTGAATGGTCCTTCTCAGCTCGGTTTGAGCGATGTCTTTCAAAGATCTCTTTATTGGAGGTCCCCGGTGGTGGGGGTACAGAATCAGGGTGTCAATCACCTTACTGTGCAAAATCTATATAAAAACGCATGTAGAATTGTGGTTTAAATATATCTTATTATCAAAGCACATACTACAATACGGAAGGCAATGTAGTGTTTATCCATTTAAAACTAGTTTTGAACATTTATATTAGTATATACATAGGTCGACCATTGGACAAGAGTAATATAACAATGAAGAGAGGCCGGGGAAATCTGTCTTTACAATTCGACAAATAAAGTTCTCTTATTAATTCCTCAGGTCATTTGTTTGCTTTGTTTAACACCATGCACGTTATTTCAGCATTATTGAGTTTAAATTTGAAGTTGCATTTAAAAAAAAAACATTGTATGCTTGCATAAAGCATTGACTTTTAAAAGCTCGCTGCTTAGCTCTAAATTTCGTAAATTATGCATATAAATCAATAATTATTTTTGTAGGGCTCTTGTTTAAAAGGGAAGGTATGGTAAGGGCTTAATATTTAATATGATTTTTACCAATATCGATATAAATGTTCTTTGTTAAACACTTTCATCATTATTGTTGTGTAGTAGGTTATTTTATATCAAAATTCTCACGCAACTACTTCGAGTATAGGCACATTTTACCTTCAACAGCATGAGATCGCTACCAAGGCCGTGCCCCACCAGTATGGTGTCCTTGTTGAAGAGGGCCAGTAGATCTTTGCGCATCTCCTCAGTAGTCTTGGTGACATTCTTCAGGTGTTCCTCTTTGATGCCACTCCAGCTATAACGGCAAACGCAAAGAAAGTGCTTGTAAACAGAAAGTTGTTATATAATACGTGATGATGTTCTTATTCAGGACATTTGTTTTCAAAAATGAAATATCAAATTGATTAGAAAGGTTTGCTGTAACAATGGTATCAATAGCTCCGTAATAGGGGCATGATATTCTTTATCAAAATATTAATGCTTTTTAGAAATCCTTGTCATTTTTAAGGTAATGTTATGTACCAAAACATAATGATTGACTTCTTAAACCCTGTTTTTTAATTACATTTTTGATTCGCAGCACAAACTAAATGTAGACGAATACAATCGGTCTAAATTGCTGAAACATTGTTCATTTACTAAAATGTGCTTGTTCGAATAAATAAACATAGCACATGTATACTGCACCGTTTTGTCATAATATCGATGTTAGTAGTATCTGCCAATCCATACAATAATCAGTTTTTTTTTTTTTTAATTACTCATTACCAACATACATAGTGTTGTAGTCAATGATGTCGGTGGTCGGTAGACAGTACTCATCGTACACCACGTTGCATTTGGTGTCAACGACCGTCACCTTGCAAATCTCGAGACCCTTCTTTGTGTGGATCTTGAAATAAAAATTTAATAATGTTTAGAAGCAAGCATATGTTTACAATGGCCTCCTCCTTAAATTGAGTCCTTTTTTGTTCTCAATAAAATAAATATTACGCACAATCGCTTAACATGTTTGAAGGCATACCGATTCCGTATCCATGGCAAAAACTCCGTAATTGCCATCCGCTGGTGGAGCTGCCACAGGCTCCGTGGTTGTAAACCCTTCGGTGTCCAGGTACATGTTGCCTTTGTACACGTGGCTCTGAAATGAGTTATGATTTTCCTTACATGTAAGCTTAAGCAATAGTCCATGAACATATGTTTGCACAATCCGATGTATGTTTATTAGAGCTGATCATCATGATGAATGAGACGCTAAACTTGTTTTGAAACATTCATGCTGGAGTTATGAACGGTTAATCATGATTTGGAACGTAGCATTGACGTATGTAAAAGATACCGGGCGTTGTAGCATCCTCTGGATCCGTACTTTCCACCACAACATGCATGCGGTTGTTGGACACCACCTGAATTCAAACAACTTAAAATTCACTGTGACTGCTTTCTGAATCTCGTTATATAACAACTTACAACGGTTGAAATATACTAAACAACTTTAAATAATGTTAAAGCTTCCTTTGTTTGAACCTTAATTTCTGAATATAATTATTTAAAACAAATAAGTAATATGTATGTGATCTATGTTGGACGATTAAACAGTTGACATGTCATCGTGCATATCAGCACTTTACGTACGTATTTTCCTGGAGGGTTCCTTGTGGAAATCACACGGTGACCGGCTCGTGAATGTAATATCAAACGATCGAGAGCATCGCTTGCAAGTTCCTGTATCAAATATAACTTTGCGTCATTTTTAAGATCTGTTAATACCGGATCTTCTATCAAACCTTCGAAAACTTTTGATGTCATTATAAAACACATGGAATGTATTTGAGCATTATATGACATTTTAAATGTAGATCTAAGTTTATGTCATACCTGGTGTAAATCCATAGTGATCGCCATAGAGACGCGATTTCCCCGGTTGTCCGCTAGGATCAGGTCTTGGATAGTCCAGATATTGTAATTGGTATTCCGAAGTCAGTTTTCGCAAACCTTTATGATATATGTCTGGAAGAATATGTGCGAATTGTTTTGAACAACAGCAGGATAGATGTTTATTGAAGAAGTTGCAATGTAACATGTAAAGCAATTACAAACTTAACTTTCATTACTGTAAGTGATTTTCGTTTGTAAAATATTTTGCTTTTATGGTGATACAATGCACTGTTTTGTTAATGCATATCAGTTCTGTCTGTCCAAAGACTGAATCTAGTGAAAAGTAGCATTACTATGTAGAAAACGTCCGAAACATTATTAGGAAAGGATCACTTGCAACCACCCTGTAGTGGTGTATTTAAAGAAAGTAACCAGTTGTCTATACATACAGGTCAATAAATACATAACGAAACAAAACATAAATTATATCTCATGGGGAATCGAATGATAAATGCAAACCATGTTGGGTTCATACACGTTTCCACTCACATAATATTACTCCAGAGCCTATGTCGACAAAACACGTATACACTTATAAGTGTGTGGTGACAATCGAAAGCACAAACGCAAAAACCTATGCGCGAACGCACGCACACAATCACTCGAACTATTAACTATATAGATAATAATAGGTTAGTGTGGATTACAGATCAGGTTTACCATGCGAGGGTTAGATAACAAAAAGCACGAGCCTTGGCGAGTGCTTTTCCGTGTTCGTGCCGAGCATGATAAACCTTATCTATAATCAACACTAACCTATTATTATATTTATCCCACGGTTTATTCAGTAAACCTTTTTATTTAAACAAAATTAGTTTCAATGCATAATTCCGCTGGATTTATGACGTCATTTTGTCGACAAAATGACGTCATTTCGTGCCGTGTATTATAGCAGAAATGTAATCAACTGGGCTTTAATCAACCGAATTCGCTGTTAAAGTGGGATAAAACAGTACATCCGATGATTTCGTTTTGTGAAGTATGCAGGTTAACAATCGATTTTTTTGCAATTATCAAAACAGTTAGTAGACTTATGGCGACATTAAACTTATAAAGTACGATACCGATACGTTTGAAACACTGTTGCTTTAAAATAATATCTGAAGTCTTCAAAAGGTACACAAATAAGTGCTTAAGCAAAGTTTATTTATGAATGCAACGGGTATGTGCTACGGCAAATCGTGCACACTCCATATCGAGATTAAAACTAGATAAGAAATAATAATCGCACGGTGTACTGATATTGATAATGATCGTTATAATAATAATAATAATAATAATAATAATAATAATAATAATAATAATAATAATAATAATAATAATAATAATAATAATAATAATAATAATAATAATAANNNATTATTATTATTATTATTATTATTATTATTATTATTATTATTATTATTATTATTATTATTATTATTATTATTATTATTATTATTATTATTATTATTATTATAATTATTATTATTATTATTATTAGCATAATAATAACTATTAACTTTTTACCAATAACCTTTAAGAACGAATACACATAATTGTTTATTAATGGACAATGTTTTTCTTTTCTGATTGACCGTAACGCTTGGTACTGTATATTCGTATATAACTCTCTCAACAGTGAACATTATTTATAGAAATTAACTAGTGTATCAGTTGAAATGATTGAGTTTAATGTTTATAATATTGATATATAAATATAGGTTAACACGCAGTTTTCTCGAGTGTGTGCATGTTTCAATTGGGTATGTGGGTGCGATAGTATCGTCATTAGTTGTTGTGATCGAAACTACATAATACAGTGTGTAAACAGTTTATATATTTTTTATTATTCCCTAGTTTATATCGTTTTTGGCAAATGTATAATTATAAAGACTTTAATTATTTACTATTTGGGAATATAATCACAAACAGGCAACTACATTATATTTTAGTTGACATATCATAACTGTATTACAAAAAGAGATTTTAAAGTTGTATTTATTGTTCAAGCTGAACATAATTTACTTATATGAAAATATGAAACAAATTTACATGATCTAAAATTAAAATGCATTGACACATAATCTGTGCATTTTCATAGTTTAATTGTTAGTATGTTGATACATTTCATTCATGAAAGGATAGTGTTGAATCAGTTAAAACTTTAGATTTGAATAAGTCGTTTTCCCTGAATTATTTGTCTTTACATCATTACAATCAAGATGGACTTTGATGTAAGGGTAGTCCTATTTGTTTCGTAGTCAAAACCTTTCCGTTGACGAAACGTCGCGAAAATGAAGTTAACTAAAATTGATATCAATCAGTATATTGCTTCAGTTAATGGGACCATACATTCATCGAATTTTTAAACTGACGTATGATACCAACAGAAAAAAATCAGTATTTTGTGAAACAAAAAATTCGCTGTAAATATACTGGTTATCGTGTTTGGTTATTTAAAGGACTCACAACATTTAGCATAGTTGGCTGACGTTCAGAGCCAACGTTTGTTCGCCAAATATTGAATGATAATTGACAAGTTTTAATTAAAATATTAACGATTGACAGGTTATGAGGTAATAAATTACTTTATATCGAATTTGACCTCTTCGCCTGAAATGATTGACTTTCGTTGCGTATTACACTTGTTATATACAATGAGTTTACGAAAATTGAGTTGTTACGTCTACATTTAGAACAAACATTGGGAAGAGTATGATGCAATTAGACCTAACGAATAACTTGATGTGTAGCTACTTTAATATCGGTTGGTATATGCCCAGATATGGACATAATTACGAAATACATCTATAATTAGTTGGGCCAAATATAGATTAGTAACTGGTATCTAAAGTTTTGTTATGTCATTTTATTTTGGTTTGTTGAAATATATATAATAATTACTGTAACAAACTGTATTGAGTGTGGTTGATTTTTCAAAAACCAGTATGGTTTTCCGACTATTCGAAACTGTTCTAATCTTAACATATTGATTAAAATACGACATGTGATCGCTAAAACCAGTACATACTTTATCTATCAAATGATGCGATTGATAGAGCTGATGATTTGGATTGTTGACATGATAACAACACGCAGTGTAATCAATGATGTGCTAATTGTTCAATAATATTTGCAGTATCTTAAAAAGATTAGAATCTAGTCCTCGTATGAGTGATAATGCAATATTACTTGTTTATTTTAACAATGTTGACATGCGGTGTCAATAAACAAACTACCGTCATCGATCTGACTTTATGTATGTTTTTATGCTATACACTAACCGACTATTAATATTGATCTTGATCGATTTTTTTACAAAGATGATAGCGCTTTTCCTCATAAACACTAACTTTTTATTGTAACAAAGCCTGATTATGTTTTTACACTTCCTGGCTGTTCAATCGTATGAATATCTTGGAAAACGATAGAAAACAAGATGTGCCATCCTTGGCTCAAAACGTAAAATAAAGCTAGTTACAAACCTCGTGATTGTTTGTTATTATCAAATTGTTGAATCCATGAAAAACATAACACTGCCGCTTTAAAATTGACAGCTAGTTTTTAGCCGAACATACTGTTAGTAACATTTTTGTTAAATTCATAGATGTCAATAGCAGTGGTCTGCATTAATATTTATTTTTAAACTGCTTAACAGTTGTAACTTTTATAAACTAGGACGATGTTTAAAACAAAGCAATGGTTTGTCTAATGCAATGCAGTTAAATTGTATGCGCTTTAATGGCAAACTTATAATACTACAAACTACACAACAATGTCCATCACCTCGATCGAGTGTTGTCGCTATCATATTTAATGGAATACTATTAGATTATTAGTGGCAGTACGTATAACAAGCTTATCATCCTGAAATAACTGACGAGTTATGATAACACGCTTTTTTGTTAGATAATATGTGTATTCTTAGTAACATGATGTCGACATATTACACTGTTAACTACTGTGTTGAAGCATGAAAACATAATGTATGTATATGCCTTCAATGAATAACATCTACCTGCTGGTCATGATGAGACAACTTAATAATGTGTGTTTATGCCTTCCCCGAATAACTTTTTTCTGTTGGTAATGAGGGCACAACGGAATCAATACCGAGTTTTTATACGATGCTGCAAAGTCAGAGTTACCCCATCGTGATGATTGCCTGTATCTTTTTTTAACAATGGAAGAAATCACTTTTATGTAAACGTATATACATATACAACACGAGAATACTTTGCTTTGCTGACCGAATTGAAACGGATACAAAACTATATAAACTGATGTGTGCATGTGGAGTAACACAAGGAAAGCATGCTAAACACAGTTGGAAGCACCAAGCTATTTTTGTCAAGTTCTGTAAATTATTTGAGCTACCATATATATTATACCAAATAATGCAATTTTGATAAAATGTAAACATATTGAGTGGAACAAAAGCGATTCCTGTTCAGAAAGTACTGACCCTTCAAAACACATGGTTTTTCAATGAAAGAAATTCCAATAACATCGGTAAGGAGTTAAAATAATTGTCGAAATAAATTTGGTATAGAAACTAACACACATCTTACTCATTCTGTAGCTTTAAATAAACACTTGTAAAGAAAAAAAATGCCGTCAATTAAGGAATAAATTGTGGTATATTATAGTTTGTTTTCGAATAATGCACGACAGGAGTGCAAATACTTATGAATTACATCATGAGTGCGAAGCTAGCGTTATTTGATAACACCTATCAGTCCTATCTATACTACATGTAACAGCTACGAAATTCCACGAACCAATATCTCATATGGTTTCCCTTCTTTCTTCTTATACATAATATCTTAGAACCGAATATATTTCTGTTATTATTGTTGAAATGAAATTTGTGGAATCTGTATGTATGCTTGTATGACGGAATTAATGTCAAAATCAAATCGCACAAGTAAAATGATGTATTTATATGATCTATAATTGCCAGCATGTGTAATTAAACACATTACATTGGCCATGCTGTTCATCTAGTACTAATACTTATTATTTTAATATGATCATTTATTTGGTTATCTGCACTGCACACCACACACTTAATGTAAACTATGTTGCTAACAAACCGCGGGAACTACGATTATTAAGCCTGTTTCGAGTTTTGTCATACATATTTCTTTTCATCGAATGCATGTGTTAATTTCATATTACAAGGGTTCATTACTACTCCATACATGGGATCTGTTAATTAGGTATATGTTAAATGTTGTACTTTGGCACTGTTAACTGTTAGTCATTAAACAACGAAAATGTTCACTACTATCCATATTTTGTTAAGTTTGTTAGCATAATCATACACAACCAACCAAATATTACTTAAAATCTATAGATAAAACACTTTTGACATATTTTAACAAACATGATGTTAGGTGTTAAATAAACATATTTATTTGATTGCAATAAAGAAAACGGATTGAAAACAAACTTAAAACACTAAAATACATTTTATACATATAAAAAAAACAGTTTACATAAATTCATGCATCACTGATTATATTTCAAATTGAATTTATCAAATCTAAAAAGCTCGAAAAAGAACCAATATTTGATTAATTTAAATATATGTACAGCTCATCGTGTTTACAAATAAATAATTATACAAACGCTTTTTTAAATACTTTCCTAAAAAATACAAATGAATTGAATATATGTTTTACAAATACAATTAGCAATACTATAGAAAAAAATATATAAATACATTTTAAAACTAAAAAAGAAAATGTAATACTTTGCTCAAAACGCCAGCAGCAGTCGAATTATAGTGCATTGTATTATTAATTGTATTGCAATGAATAATATAATGACCACAGAGATTACATAAATTTTAATATATTGCATATATATTTCACACAATTAAACGCGCATTCCTTCACTAAAATAATATATCAAGTTGTTTTTTTACACCACTTAATATTCAAGAAAACTCCATTAGTGGTCCACTCCTTGATCGATAACTGGCAATGCAATTCACGCGGTAATCGATTTCAACTTTTTCAGCAGCAGTTTCATCGTGACCTCGGCATCTTCTTTGCTGTCATGACCAACTGAAAGTAATAGACGTTGAAGATTGCCTCATTACCCATCTGAACTCAGTTTGCACGATGGTACCTTTTACATTTGTTTTTACAGATATTTAAGAATTATTTACATTTGTTAACAGGAAAATCATCGTTGAAAACCCACGAAAAGGCAGGGCATAATATTAATCGTTGCGTTTAGAAGAGCGAAATGTGTTAAACGTAAGTATCACACGAAGCATGGTTTGAAGAATTGATACAGTTTGTTAATCACAAAATGAAGAGGACGCCATGGTAACAAATCGAAAGGTTTTAATTATAATAGATTATGAATACGCAATTTAATTTAAAATTTAATTACTGCGAGTTTGTAAGTTTGACGTTTCCAAGTATTCGCGTCAATGTTTTCCCATCATTATTTATGTAACTTCTTGAAGCAGATGACATAATAATGATGATTATGTGTGTATTATGTAACATGAGTTAAACTTCCAAATACAATCTTTTTTTTAACTTAAATATGGTTCGTGTAAAGGATGTATCATATACCTCCGTTCTGAATACTTCTGCCCAGTTCCGTCAGTGCAATGTCCTTCAATGCTCTCTTCAATGGCAATCCCCTAGGATGTGGATACAGAATCAGAGTGTCGATAATCTTGCTGTGAAGAATCTGTGAAATATAACAGGGTGTCATGTAGGCCTTAGTAACCTAAAGTATGTAAAGTCACCTGAAGATCGTGTTTAGTTCGTACGCATTTTAATCGGACAGATTATTTCCAATTATAAACTATTTAATCATGTGTATTGTATTATCACAAAAGTCCGCTTGTTTGTTGTATTCGTTTAAAGCCTTTATCTGTCTTACATAGAAATAATCTCGCAAATGTATACAGATTTGTTGTGAACGTGATGGTTGTAATGGCTATAAACATAAACAACAAATAAATAAGGCTACATAAGTAGCGGAGAACATGAACGTTAAATACAGACTTGTTAACATGATAGACGTTCCAAAGTTATATCAAGTGTCACAAAATGTATTGCGATTCTCCCTGTATTTTCTTTATTATATAACATACAAAACAGTGTAGGAACAGTAAAATGTGATATGTCTCATTTGCATCCTGAACAAATCGAGTACTTAAAATCCATTTCATATAGTTATATGTCCGTTATAAACGCAAACTATTGCAGTAATAGTAAGATGTGATATGTCTCGTTTCGATCCAAAACACTACTTGAAAACCATTTGAAAAATAATGGACTTGTATTATAAGACCTTCTTCGTACCCTTTGAATGCATATGTTCAATAAAATTCCTGTAAATAATGACTTTTCCAATGTGTTAGTCACGCGTATTTCTGCTTGTGCGTTTTGCGTTTTGTATAAGTGTATTTTGTATTTAATATATTATATTATTATATAGACATGGGTAAACTTGTCGTTACTGACTTTTTCAATAAATAATTGTCTGAAGATGCTTGCAAAGTTTTTTAATTAATTGTATAACGACGTGTACATAATTATACTACTGGTATGGTTGCTGTACTGCAACCACAAAAATAAACACTGTCTTTACCTTGAGGACCATCATGTCACTTGAAAGACCGTGTCCTACCACAATCGTGTCTTTGTTGAAAAGGGCAAGTAGGTCTTCACGTAGCTCCTCAAATGTTTTGGTGACATCCTTGAGATGTTGCTCGGTGATACCACTCCATCTAATACGATCAGTAATTATTCTTGCTTAGTCTATAACCGTTGTTTATAAGAATTAAAAGAACACCCATTGATGTTTGCAAGAGTGTCCCTATCACCAATAATTCAAACGAACTAACCGGAATTTGAGCATAGTTGTGTCAATGTTCCTAAAATTTGGTCAGTTTTATTTGAGTGTTTCAAAAAAATAACCTTATTTTCATATCAACGGTGTAAATGAATTTCATTTTTAGCGTAGAACAAATTCCGCAAACAATAATCTTCCAAAACACCTCGCAATAACGTGAGGTTGTGTCAAAGTACGTACATGGTGTTGTAGTCAATGATGTCAGTGGTCGGTAAACAATACTCGTCATATACCACTTTGCAGTTCGTGTCTATCACGGTAACCTTGCACACCTCCAACCCTTTTTTCGTGTGAATCTACAATTATTGCAAAACGGGTAATTTTAAAGCTTTATCGAAACAAACAGGTTGTGTATGTGTTTAATGTTTTTTTTTTATTATTATACACTTGTCAAAAGAAGGCACATTGAAAACATTGCATATTGATGATGTTCAATAAACCTGTTAACTTATTGCTATGTGTTTATGTTTAGGTCATTAGTTTCCTTTATTTCTAAAAGTATCTTTACATTACATTTCACACAAGCAGGACAAAACCTATGACTGGGAACTGGCTTAGAAACTTTGTGAATCGTTAGCATAGCGTCCAAATTCACATCTATATTAATGCGTCCAGTGGTTAGCCTATGAAATATTTGACAAATATCCTGCACAGGCATTTAATGTTACTGATTATTTTTATTTAAAATATTTTTGATCATTCCAAAAAACTGCTGGCGTATTAGGCGAAGGTAAAATATATTTGACCCGTTATTAAATGACACTACTTAATAAGGCAAGTCAGCATCACACAGACATTGATGTGTAAACATAAAAATTTGGTATATTTGAAAATATTGTCTTAACAATTTGACAAGTATATGCATGACCACAAGGAAACGTACCGACTCTGTGTCTATGGCGTAGATTCCGTAATTCCCATCTGTTGGCGGAGCATTTAATGACTGCGTAACTTTGAAGCCATCGATGTCCAAGTACAGATTACCTTTGTACACGTGACTCTGTTACACAACAAATGTTTAAATGTGTTTACTTTATTGCACGAGTATGACTCAAAGTATGTTCATAATCTTACTTGTTTCTGCGTTCATTAAGCATAGTTGTGTGTAAGCAACATTAACTAGAGCTGTAACGATTCACCCATCATTCGATTCGATTCGATTTCGATACCAAATGGTCCGATTCGACTATTTTCGATTCGATTCAAATTAAACTATTTGCTGCTTATTTCATGTTTGGTTTGTCCAGTGCATGAATTAATAATTTAATATGTTTGGTATTTGTTATTAACTTATTATGTTGTACATTTAAATGATTTAATTTTTAAAATAAAATTTAAAAACGCAAACTTGTTTTATAAGTTTTATAAGTAAAGAATTTATTAAACAAAACTTCCTGTTGAGTTATTCTTAAATAACATAAAATGCACAATGTATCACATGTGTTTAACAGAGAAAAAAAAACATGTAAGTATATATACAACTTCAAGTTGACTTCTTAACAGAATGCACACAGTTTAGTAAACAAACCAAGCTTGTCGTGGGAGTCTGGAGGATGAAGATTTTACATCTGAAATATCAACCGAGTGTTTTCTCTTTAAATGCTGCCTCAAGTTTGTAGTGCTTCCAGATATAGGGTAACTTACGTCAACAAAACACGTTTTGCAAGTTGCCTTTGCATCAGACCCTTCGCGAAACCCGAAATGTCCCCATACTTTTGATTTTAATTTTGACGGTGCGTCTTTCAGCACGGTTGAAGAAGCCATTTTACCGGCTGATGTAATGCTTAGAATGCTATTCATTTATTCATTGGATGCCATATTGGCTATTGACCAATCACAAGACGTATTACAAATACAAATGACAAGAGTAAGGTTAAAATGCGGATCAATCGGGAATGCAGTGAATCGAATCGAAATTGGCCGTATTGGTATCGAACTCGAATCGGCAGCGTTGAACCGGTTTTTCGATGTATCGAACCGAATCGTTACAGCTCTAACATTAACCAACATGTATAAGAGGAGTTCATTGATTAAAAGCTGGAAACGGGCGAATAAACAAGGGACTCATTGACAAACTAAAAAATGTTGATCCGTCGAACTCAATAGTATGCGTAATAATTGTCAATAGGACCCCATATACGTATGAACGGGAAGTCATTTTTAGTGAATACAAATATACATATTTGTTTGCGGTGTATTGCATTGTAAACACCATGTCTTTTAAGCCAAAGCATACATCGGCGTTCAATTTGTTGTTTTGAACAATACTCATTGTGCCTACAGCACAAAGAACAAAATTCTTAGTTTTAATTGGGTTATGCTCAATGAATTAACACTATTTAAATTAATTAATTAAGGTTGCTTTTCTGGTTCGTCAATTAATTACAATTGTAACACTGTTTACATTTAAAACACATCTGCTATCAGACATTTTCTTAAGCCACATGCTGCGATTATCACTCAGGAAAAAATTAGTCTCTTTTTTAATAATGTGTTTAACAATTGATGAGAAAGCTTTTTTCTTACTCATCACTGAGCAGACATACTGGCAGCGTGTGAGTTTTTTTTTCTAACAAAGTTTGTTCGATTTGTAGTTTGTGTTTGGCAAATTATCAGTATACCATTTGCAAATAATTCATGTATATTCACACTTCATTAATGAAAACGTTTTATTACGCTACTATATGCATCAAAATAGTGTTACGCTGGATTTTGGGATCGAACTGCGTGTTTCGCAAGTGCAAGTGGACCAATACATAAGCTACGTGTTTTCGCTCAAATCTACCTCAAATTGACAAAATAAGCTTTCTAAGCCACATACATGGGCTTAAGCGCAGTGTATGTATCCCTACACTTTCTGATTGGCTCAAAGTCAAAGATCGACACACGTTGGCTATAACGGCGCAATTACTTTCGATATAAGTGATTTTTTAGACAAATGTGGAATGAGAGAGCAGCCGTCTAGTTTAAATGGTCGGTTTCTTAACCAACAAGAAGGTCGGTTTCTGTTGTTTCCTACGGTAAATTACACAACTCGTTTATATCAGTTAAATGTTCAGAAGGAGGAATCACTGAGATTTTATACCGATGCTTGGTGGCAGCCGTTGGACCCATAACTTCTCCCACAACATCCGTATGGTAACTGCATGCCCCCTGAAATATATGCATTCTACTGAATGTCAGATCCTCAATGTATCCTCAATTGTTTATTTAATTGTAACATAGATCATATTTGGATATCTATTTGGTCGCTTGTAAGTACTCTGGCATGGTACAGAAAATATAGGACTGTTTAAATGATGAAGTTCATTGTTAAAATCCGTTAAATGATTTGCAGGTTCAGTTGTAAAAGATGATAAACATTAGTATGAAATAAGTATAATACATAGTACATACGTATTCGCTTCGAGCGTTCAAGATGGAAATTACAAGCGGAGCGTCGACTATATGACGTATCAAACGGACGTTCACAGCGTTTGCACTTTCCTGAAAGTGGCAATGTAATTAAAACATTTATCGTGTTGCTTCATCATTTTGATTGTATCCGTATACTGTCGGCGACACTTCTTACTACTACTACTATACTGCTGTGACAAACTACGACCACAACAACTACTTCTTCAACAACTACTGCTCCTCATTTTTCTAATTCCTCCCTCACTGCCTTTTTATTTTATCCCCACTGCCCAACGTTACCTCCTCATTTCTTCCTGACTGATTCTGACATAACCTTAATTAATTTAACACCACACAACATTTGTTTCCATCGTTACCGCATGCGTTTACCCGTTCAAGAGTTCAACTTTGTAGTAAACCAATGTTTTACTCACCTACGCGTTTAAAGGGAAAGAACTGCTAATTCCGCAAGTTTTTTAATTGTTTACATGAACTAAACTTTAGTATCTTTTCCTCAATAAACATATTTGCAAATCTGTAAACATGTCTCTTTCTTTACCTTTTTCAAATCCGTAGTGATCGCCATACAGACTTATTTTGCCCTCTTTTCCGCTAGGGTCTGGTCTAGGATAATCGAGCGTTTTCAAATGGTGCTCCGATGTAATGAATTTTAAGCTTTTCTGATATATGTCTGGAATATATTGGTATTAAATAAATTGCATATATATAATATCATCACTGTAGGAAATAAATTTTGAAATACGCTTAATAAACAAGACCCGAATCTCAAACGCTCAATCATAGAGAGAAGTTTCCACCACTAAAGCAAATACATAAAAAGATACGAATTTTTTGGCATCTTAACATAACATTATAATCTCCCATCAACATCACTATCGATGTAAAGGTATCGTGTTTACTTCACAGTTGGCATATTTAGGTATCGGGCTATTGAATTAAGTCCTACATGTCTGACATCATGGTTTGTGTAAGCAATCGCAAATATCTAAAGACATCATATTACATACCAAAGTACTTACGACGAAGATGTCCACATTTACTATCTGTGCAATATTTTCTCTCAATTTATTACAGTCGATAATTGTCTTGAATCACAATTTCACAACATTTTGTCCGACAAAAAATTGGTATACCTTGTCGAGGACGTTTGTGGTTAGGTTTGACGGGTACTGGCTTCGCTTCCACGTGTTTCTCTATGGTGGGTGCCGATACCGGAGATTTCAACTTGTCCTCCGGCACAACATCCGTCTGCAACGACTCATCATCGTCGAGCTTGCGTTTCCTCGAAGGTGATACTATGTCTAAACAAACAAATACAATCAAAATCAACATAAATTTACAAACAGTTAACAACTAATGGTAAGGTATTTTTCTGCCGGCATTCACATGCCGCTTACAACGATATATTGAGTATGGTTTTTTATTATGTTACATGGCAATGACATTTCAGCTCGTTAAATGTACTCTACTAGGCAATCCTTGTTCATACGTGTTAATGCTGATAGAACAATATTTTCAGGCTGCAGTCGGGAAAATTTGAATAATTTATAACGGTTTGTTTTCACTGATTAATTTCTAATTTTGGTACGGTCGCAATTCATGTGTGCTATACGTAAGTCCAGAAAGTCCCGTGGACAATCATATTTACCAACACACATGCGCCCAGTATGTTTTATCATGAGTTTAGCTTATTTAGCCGGAGAGCGATAATCGAGATTATTCAGACAAAGCGTTGGACAATTTTTGGCGTTTTAGAATTAACAGGGTCTCTCTGAAGAAAACAATTATATAACTAAACGAAAATCATAGTACCTTGTTCGAAACGGTCGGATTTTTTTTAGTTAAGTTACATAAACGTTACATTAAATAAAAGTGCAACTCGACCTTTTTTACTTACTGTTGCTGAATGCCAATCACAATGATAAGTATTGCAGTATAATCTTGAGAGAAAAGTGGCCTAAGAGAACAACGATACATTTCTTTATTGCAAATCGTCGTCGTCGTCGCCGCCGTCGTCGTCGTCGTCGTCATCCTCATTCTCATCATCTTCTTCATCATCATCATCATCATCATCATCATCATCATCATCATCATCATCATCATCATCATCATCACCATTATCATCATCATCATCATCGACCTCGTCGTCGTCATCGTCAGCAACAGCATCATCAGCATCATCAACATCGTCATGCTCATGCACATCATCATTATCATCAACATCATCATTATTATCATCCACATCATCATCAAATACACCATCAACATTACAATCATCATACTCAACCACATCATAATCATTGTTAACATCATAAGCGTCTTTATTATAATACACCGGTCGCCGTGGCCTAGTGGATAAGGCGTCCGCCTCGGGATCGGGAGGTCGAAGGTTCGAGCCCCATGGGGAGCGTTTGTCGAAGTATGGATGTTTATCATGGGACTTGTCCCGATGGACGGCTCGTGAGCCGCGAGCGTTAAACATGAATGGTTACCGACTTCTATCCGCCTGGCGCCTTGCATAGTGATAGGAGTTGGGAGGAACATGGTATACACGCAAAAAGTGTCTCATAAGTCAAAATTGGATGGCCCTTTCAAGAGGGGTGACACTATAATAAACAAGACTTTTACCTTTTACCTTTTTATAATTGTAAAACGGATCGTCATCAACTAAGCATTATGATCATCATCATCATCATAATAATCGTTTAAAATCATTAAAACTTCTATATTATAAATTGCATAATTTTAAATCCATTATGATGAATTTACTTCTTTTACTTCTACTACTACGATTACGACAACTACTACTATAGGAAGTACTACTAGTTATGATAAGAATAAAAATTATTATAATTATTATTAGTATAACACAAAACAAATGTAATATATAATGAATAAACTTACCTGTCATGTTTTGTCTTTTATTCAAACTGTGATAAGATCAAACGGTTTGAATGCGCTTTCAGAATTGAAATTTTCTTTTTTATAATGTACCGACTGTGACGTCAATATACAGCGCACATTTTCTGAAAAAGTGTGATTATTATTTTCCAATGATACGTTTGCGAATGCAGAAACTCCTTTATTTTTAAGTCCACCCACATACAACGGGATATGTATTTAATAGCTCGCGATATGGCGCAGATATTCCAGTTGTCTATATTTAGTTTCGTCGGAATTGGACATTACATTTTCCAAAAATATGACATTCCTGATACGAAGACACCTGAACAGTATTCTTATTTTGAAAAACTTGGCCGTATGATCATTTAACGAAATACGATATCCGTGTTTTGTTTAACCGAGATTGTAAAGTGAAGCGATAGACGCAGCTGTGAATACGTGTGTTTACCCACAATTATAAACATCACGGAAAACTTATCACACTGAATGTAAACGCGTTATATAAATCAGTGAAGAATTGACTCTTGTTCATTTATATATGAGCCTCGCTCTGTGAAATTAGGGTTTAATGCATGTGCGTTAAGTGTCGTCCCAGATAAGCATCTGCAGACTGCATAGGCTAATCTGGGACGACACTTTACGCTTATGCATTTAACCCCATTTTCCCAGAGCGCGACCCATATGTTACATTTTGTCCGTTATCGCGACCATCAATCTTAACATATTCTCTTTAAGAATAGGGACATTGCTTTTCTAGCCGTCACAAATAGTTATCTATTGATTAGATAAAAGACTTCACCTAAATGCTTTAAATTTCAAGATTTGTCGTTTAAATACTTGTCTTCGGTTTAAATGAGATAAGATCCTGGCATGTCTCAACAATTTAGGCTTCATATTAAGGGCTTTTCTTACATATATGTGTCGTGTTCTGAGAAAACTGGGCAAAATGCATGTGCGTAAAGTGTCATCCCAGATTAGCCTGTGCAGTCCGCACAGGCTAATCCGGGACGACACTTCCAGTTTAGGCTAAGAAGAGACTTCATTTAAACGAAAAATTCCATAAAAGCGGAAATTGTCGTCCCTGATTAGCCTGTGCGGACTGCACAGGCTCATCTGGGATGACAATTTACGCACAAGCATTTTGTCCAGTTTTCTTAGAACACAACACATATACGTAATTTCAGCAAAACAATACTACAGGTTCGGATATTTTTTGAAAATGAAATTCTGGTATGATGAGATACTTATGAAATATGTATGGAATGTAAACAATAATATAATCTGACATAACTCGTTGACATTACAAAGGTGTTAAGTGGCTTTGATTTGTTCAACAAGGCGTGTTTGCTTTTCATACAAAAATCACTAATATACTGATAATCAATAGAACGACATGCATTACTTCTAAACTAGACTTCGATAAGAGTGTATGTAATTGTACGAGCCGCGCAGTCCGCACAGGCTAATCAGGGACGACACTTTTCGCCTTTATTGTATGTTTCGTTTAAATGAATACATGTACTCTTTTTTTATTAAAATCCAGCTGAGGCGGAAATTGTCGTCCCTGATTAGCCTGTGCTGAATGCACATCCTAATCTGGGACGACACTTAACGTACATGAATTAAACCCCCTTTTCACATAGCGCGGCTTATATATATTTGCTACAACTAAAACATTTTATAATCGTATCACTGAAATAACGAATCCGTATCTTATTCGTTTTCTGAAAATACTAATTAAAAAGGAAGTTATCACATTCATATCGTTATCGGCGTAATGATTTTGATAAGGAGTGTTATTCTGTTAAAATAGGTCACGTAATTTGTACCGGTTGTTTTCTGAAAATACTGAATCAACGTGCATAACACGCCATCTATATTTGCAAAGGTAAACTAGGATAGGTAGATAAGCGACCGTACGGCGGCGAAGTGGGACATATTTGTTTCGCTCTCGTGCGCACGCTAAGGTATTAGATACCTTACATGAGTGCAGATGTGAAGAAGACGAAAACTCAGGCGTGCTCATGGAAGACCTCTTCGTGCGCAAATGAATGAAACAAATGGGTGATAAAATAAACCCCTTACGGTTAAATGTTTTAGTGAGGAGGTATTTTACACTAGTGCACTATTACTTTCATACAAAACGACACATACATCTCTATTTACATTACGGTCATTTTGACATGACGCATGCTACGTTAAATTACATATTAAATCTTTATTATTTTGAATCCACGCCGATAAATATGATGTTTTGTTTTATTCAGAGTGTAAGCAGTAAGTGCGTATCAAAGGGTGATTACCCTTTGTTCAGTATAATGAATTTAGTCTTGTCCTCTTGCATGTAGAATGTCATAGGATATGTTTAAGTCGAGGTTAAACAGAACACACCTCGGATTATTTATATGAACATGACCTGTCCAAGGACAGCGCGCTCGACTATTCTGTCTTCATAATGCATCATATCTGTAAGTGGCGTAAACGAATGAAGATATACATGTATTTGCAATTTCAGTCGATTATCAATAAAGTTACAGTATATGCCAGTTGGCTTATTCACAATGAGGACCAAATACATATAAATCGGATGGATCGGAGACATTGTTTTGTTCAGTAAGAGTTTTTGCCGTTTTCAACAATATTGTAGTCATATCACGGCCGTCAGATTACCATCACTTTTCTGGTATTCATTGGTTACTTCGACTGAGTTGATATACTTATATACCAGTAGCTGATAACTGCCCCACTTGAATCAGAGGTAGACACAGAATGGCCGTAGACATAAGGTTATGGCCAATCCCCACACAAGTAATGTGTTCGGGCCGGAGATCGAACCCGCGACTCTGTGATATGTAGTCTAGCGCTCTACCACCTGAGCTTGCCGGTACGGTCGGATGTGTCAGACATACAACGGATTAAGAATGTTAACCGACGTTACGTTGTATTTATAATAATATATTCATATTGTACGAAACTGTGTTGTCCATGCCTAGTAATGGGGGGGGGAGGGGGTAATTATGTAAAGTTTGTTTTATAACATATGTTTGTGAAATCTAAAAATCGTATTATGTAATATATTAATGCTTTATAAGGAATATGTGTATGCTAATTATTTATTTAAACTTAGTTACTCTCATGATGGCAAAATACAATAAAAGAAAAGTTGAAAGTAATATTAGTATTAATTAAAAAAAATTGATTGCGGCTCACTCGCATACACGAACAATCCCTGTTTCAAACTATCAACCATTAACACACGCATTCAACAACTAGAAGTTTCAATCAATGTTAATGTCTGTTATCCACTCGTATACGGATACTGCGCTCTAAAACACATGTCTGCAAACGTTTCAAAAGTCAGTGTTTCCGGGGGGCGGTGGTCTGTTCAGTCGTCGTCTAAAGAGAAAAATTATCGCCGCCGAAGGTGGTTTCATTACTGGTGGATGCTCAGGCACCAATGGTAAAGGTGCCACTTGAGAAGTCCCGAGAGCTTCCGTTTTATTTTATGATAACATAAGGTAGATCACGACTATAATTATGGTTATTAGTTTGTGTTTGAATTGGTTTAACTAATTCTGTTAATACTAACTTAACTGACTAACATGTCTTCCGCGAGGGACGTTAAACGGGGGTGCAGTGTATCGGTGCTCTACACCGGACACTAAAAAGAACAAGGATAGACGTAGAAAGAGACGTCTATTAGGGGTTGCTCAACTAGAAGTAGACCAGAGATAAATTTATCACATCCTGTCATCCTGACACCTTTTGGTTTATTGAATAACGTCTTAAAATAACGATTCACGACGGGTGCGCGAATTCTTCACTTAATTTGTCAACTTGTGAATTCTTAAATTAACGTTACAAAAAAATACAAACATAAAGATCCCCCCCCCCTGCATTAAAAAGCTTTTTAATTCAAATAAAAACGCCCACGTTTTCCATGCGGAGAACGCGATGCCTTACTTGTCAGCAATGTTTTTGTATTTACACTCTCATTTCCTATTTGGACTAATTTTTGATGTGCTGTCAATAAAGGTGATGTCACTCTGAGTTTTCTTAATTGATCATTTAAAGCAGTTTTCGTTAACATAAGAACTCATATTACCACATAATGAGTCTGAAAGATTACCTGCATATGCTAGTTATGAACTTGTATTGCAAGAGGTGTGGTAAGTAAACGAAAGTAAATCTACAAATAATAATAACTTTCTAAATTGGTTAAACACATGTCTTCCATATTCACACTTTACACATGTTAATAGCTAAGGAAATACGTGTGTATTGCTATCCAGTCACGTATACAGACTAAACAATATGAACCGCGTCATGCAAAAATGGGTCTTATGCCATATGCTGCCAGATTAGCTCCAGTCAAGCATGCGCATCCGCGCAGTCTGGTCAGGACCTACCCTGTCCGCCAACGATTCCACGAAATATTGCGTGACTTTATGTAGCGGACACCATAGCTCCTTTAGTTTAATTTCTGTATATTGTAACCACAGCCACGTCTCGTCTCATCTGTGGTAACTGAAGAATGCCGGACAAAACTCACCCCGGACAAAACCCTCCCGTCATTTTAATAGAGGGCGGACAAAAAGCCTCCCATGAAAAAACGGGGGCATGCACAATCGGGGGCGGACAAAAACCCTCACGTGAAATCTGAGCTACGAATTCAAGTACCAACGATTATTTATACATTTTTAATCCGAAATCGATCATTTCCGAATGTCAATTCCGACATTTTCTTTTGTTGTCGGTTATCCGAGATATTTAATTTTTGTAATAGTTATTTCACTTCAGTAGGTCACATTACACTATATCTTGACTAATTAAAATATTTCCGAATCGAAAATGTTGTTGTTTTTCCACCCATTTGACGTAAATTATATATGTTTGAACTAAGATGTTTATGATTACTAAATTTTTCGGATTAATGAATGCAGCACTGTGTGAAACAATTGCATTCGTCGGTGTTTAATTTCATTCACGGGAGGGTTTCGTCCGCCCCCGTTTTATCATGGGAGGCATTTTGGCCGCCCCCGTTTTTTCATGGGAGGCATTTTGTCCGCCCCCTATGAAAATGACGGGAGGGTTTTGTCCGGGAGGGGTTTTGTCCGTATCCTCGAAAACAATTCGTCGCCTTTAAAAGTACATATCTGCCTTTGCCTTAAATTGTATTGTTTATGTATAAATACTTCTGATTAACGTAACTATCATTTTAAAGGTAATATAACAATGTAAATGTATAAGAGAACTTTTATTATTTTAAATAGAATTTTCTCGGAGAAATTCATGAGCGAATCTTTGACAAATTTCAGGCCGATGCAGATTTGTTAAAAAGTACATAATTACCTGCTTTTGGCTCAATCATGTTACTATTTCGTAATGAATATATCGTATTTGAATATCATTATAAAGGTTATATACAAAATATATAGCCGAAAATGAAGTTTGTGATTTTAACTGATATAGTTCCGGTGATATTCTTTATCGAAAGATTTCAGGACGAGTTAGATTATTTAAAGTACATATTTGCCTTTGCTTAGAACTTTATTGTTCCTTTATAAATACTTCCGATTTCCATATCATTTTAAAGGTAATATAAAACAATACACGTATACAAAAAGTTTGATTTGCATGTGAAAATTCTCGGAGACATTAATTAGCGAATCTTTGTACGATTGCAGACTGATGTATGTTTTCTTATTGAAAAGTACATATCTGCCTTAACCCTCAACTTTACTATTTTTAAATGAACATTTCATATTTGAATATCTATTTAGAGGTAATATAAAACCCTATAACCGAAAATGAATTTAGCGATTTTAACTGATGTAGTTCAGAAGATATTCAGTAGAGAAACTTTGTAAGGCCGAGGCAGACTATTTTTATTGAAAAATTATTATCTGCCTTTGCCTTAAATGGTAATTGTATTAATCTTTATTAAATATGATTTTTAAATGAATATGAAAATCTAAAGGTTAAAATAATATTGATCATCTTATATTAAACTATTCCGGCGATGTTCTCTATATTTTCTTAACTGGATCTATGCTTTATTAAATGTTCAAAATAAAGTGTAAATTTAAGATTAAAATGTAAATCAGGAAACACATTATATTGATTTTACCCTTCACTTATTACGGATAAATTATATGAGCAAGACAATGAACATATTGAATACACATCTGCGATAGAGACGCAAAAGCATTCTCTCCAAGGGAGACCATGTCCCCATTGTTGAGTAAGAGCGTTTACTGGTTAGCCTGTGACACCACATGCATGTACATGCGTAGATAAGATTATCTCGATAAGATGACGCGCGTCACTTTCTCACTTGACTGAACTCTTGCGGGCCGCGAATATCTACAGAAACTAGCGATGACACAAATCATTGTTTATTGATAGATCTTGGATTCGATAGACTGTTTCCTAGCCCTTGCCGAACCGTTCTGCAAGATGATCATTTTTTCATTATGTTTAAGGAAATCGCCTTTACCATGTTTTTTGTAAAACAGTAGTAGCACACATATCTTAAACGTATACATAATTTATTTTTGTTAACCTAAATTTAACCTAATTTAGGTAAATATTTATCTGCTAAAGATACCAATTTTAAGCATGTTATTTTGACCATGAACATACGTATTTTTGGAAGGTCGACTAGGTGCAAAACATACACGCGATGTGTCACCAGATTAACGGAAACATGTGTAAATTCTATTTAAATGCCACTGTCATATTTAATGTGTGCAAGTTGATTTCTTTTGTTGTGTGGGGTGGGGTGCGGAGGCTAAATAGTGGATGCACGAAGATGAAGACACAACTCGACAACAATAATTTGCGGTAAACAATAAGAATGACCACAAATTTACAATCTGCATGCATTTTATTCAATCAAAATATGACTCTCAAATATAAATTAAACAGCCAGATTTAAAACAAATAAATAATAAGTGTTCTATTGTTCACTTTTTTATATGTATAAGTTATACATCCGTCAAATATAATGTTTTCCGGTTTAAAACACGACCTTAAATACTCTGAACTAAAACAACGAGTTGTTAGTGTCCGCTCCATTGTCCGTAGCATGGTTTGCCTATGCTGCATCCTCCACCTTGTTACTCTGCTGTTTCTTCATCGAGATGATCTTGAAGATGGCAACGCCGACCACGGAGACTCCGGCCAGACCGCCAGCTCCTATACCCGCCGTCTGCGCAATGGACCCACTTGCCTTCGGTGGCTCTTCCGGGATTTCCTCAGTATTGGATTTCGTACAGCTTTTTGAACCCTTTGAATAATCATGCAATTTTTATGTAGTTTATACTTGTCAAAACTCTTCCATGAACTAATTCATATTTACATTGATTGTTACATAACATACGCTACGGTGTTATTCGATCACAAATTTACATATGACACCTCCGTCTTTTTGGAATTACTGTTACAATATAATTTAATGTTATTTATCGCCATAACTTGAAAAGTTATTAATAGAAGTACAGAAGTATATATTTTTAAAACAGCACAATCGACTCAATAAAAATAAAAATACTCACGCCTGAGTCTGAAATAGTGATAAAAAAATTAATTAAAATGCACATGTAGATCTATGTACATTTTTATTTAAAACAAAATATGTTGCAATTTGATACATTATTGTTAGTCAACACAAATCCTTATATACATACTTTTCTTTTATATCTAATGATAAAATATGACATTTCTTCAAACAAATTTTCGCTGGAATGATGACGTCATTTCGTCAACAAAATATTTTAATATATTTAGGCACGCCACGGGAGAAAGGGTAAGTCATCAGCGAAAAGGAAACAGCTGTTAATTATTTTCTTGAAAAAAGGGGCATAAAAGAAACAGAAAATTTGTTCAAGTCAGTGTAAGCTCGTTTGTTATTTCACTCGTGATCATAATAAAATAATAATATATTTTCTATGATCACTCGTGAAATAACAAATGATCTTACACTGACATGAACAAATATCCTCTGTGTATTATGTGTTTTGTTAATAAACGAGACAAACTACTTTTGCTGGTTCAAATACTAACCTCCAACAGTGTTGCAATTTCCAGACACTGTAATTGAGCCTGAAGAACATAAAAACAGTCTCAGGTTGGCGTTTATAACATGAATTTAAGTGTGAAACTTCACTCACGAATTGACCCCTTGTTTTTAAGGAATTAAGTTTTGTGATACACATACGCGAAAAAAAACTGTGTTACCCGTGCGGTACGGTCCTGTGTTAAAATTCATGATCGCATTAATGATCGAACATTGATTTAAATGTTTTACATGATTACAGTTATAATTATATTCTTATCTTATGTTCACAGGACATGCTACAAAAACTAAGACAATTGACCAGTCGCCAAATAAGCGATCGCTCCGCCCACTAGTTTTGTGTACATAAAACGCTTATTCAATTACTCCGATTCTCTTTGTTTGTCGGACCATGTGTCCGCAATAAAATAAATCTGATTGAGTGTCCGTGAATTTGATTGACAGCTGGCGACTGGTCAATTCACTAACAGTGTGTTTAATGATGAAATCAGCTATCAATCAACACAACTCTCACATGCCAGATTTATGTGTTCAAGCATATTAGTATATTGACTATTTTCCCGTCATTGAAGGCATGATACCGGTATGTCGTTAAAATCATGCGTGTGTGTATGATACCTTCGTATATTTATGCATTTTAGAGGACACAAACTGTGTTATGTTTGATCCGTTTCATTTGACTCCGGTTATTGTTGTTATTTCCTAATTGAATTTCATCTTACATTTGTATCCAAATATCCGTAAAAAAACGCATACATCTACCCGTGGTTACTCTAACTTTTCAGACACCCTAAATTTTCGGACACCCCGCTTTTTGGCCAAAATAATTATTGTTCGTGTCTCTTAATTTTCGGACATACTGGTTTTCGTTCATAATTAACGACTCTAAATTTTCTGAAGTATATTTTACATCGCTATTTGAACAGATTTTACCATATTTCGTTTCCGCTTAACTAATGACTCTTGGATCATGCTTTTTTTATGACCGGATTAAAGTAATAAAACCTAGCCGATAAATGCCTTAGGGCAATGGACCTTTACATTGCATAATGGGTAAAGAGCCATGTACACCGGCAATACACAATGGTAACAGAAAGATAACGATACAAAATGCGCAAAACGTAATGCACCTGCAAGTTGAAGGTGTTAGCCGACGCCCGAGGAACAAAAAATTCATAATTCGCAGATGTTTATTTTATTGCATTAATTACAGATTCATGCTAGAGTATAGGTAAATCATGTGTCATTTTTGAACTTGCTGTTCAAAGTAGAGCCTTGGAGTAACTTTTTGTACAAATATAAAGCACGTGAAATTATTTTTAATAAAGTGCAAATATCTATAAAAGTAACTTATACTATGCGGCGTGGAATTTTACAAGCACGTGGTGTAAGTCGTTAATTAAATGGACGTTATATATCTGCATACCCGTATCCGATCGACAATGCAATATTTCTGGTGTGTCTCTAAATTTTCGGACACCTATATTTTAGGAAAAGTTTTCGAATCTAAATTAATACTTAGAGTAATTACGGAATTCAGCATCGATTTTTTTTTGCGAGAAATATAACCGCCGCCTGCATCCTTAAGTGAAGGTAACCTAGTAGACGCGTGAAACATATGCATTCATTTATGCAAATATTATCAACGCTGCATTATATACCTTGTTTATAAATTATGTTTTTGATCCCCAAAATCATGTGCTTATTATATTCCTGTGTTCTGGCATCCCGAAGTGGTCACATTGCTAATGAACAATACGCAGATGCAGATACAACATAAATAAGTTGAGAGGATATGTTATATAATATAATAGGGGGAATACTTCACTGTGTCAGATGCATGCATTACCTGTCGAATGCGTGATTGTAGATGCCGTAGTAGTTGGTGCTGTTGTCGTGGCTGAAGAGCAAATAAACAAGTTGGAATAACCATATAACAGTGAATATGGGTATTAGATCCATCGACACAAAAGCCATTGAATATGAAAGCAGCAATCACAATTTAGCTATTAGGTCATCATTAAAAATAATATATGCTGTCCTTAAACCAACAATAGAAGCACACTAATTCAAACCGAGCCTTTCTCGTTCTTGAGCAAACTATACAGTGTTTATTCGATTTCGTATACAAATATAACAAACTTAGATAAAACTTGTTCAGAGGACCAGAACAGCGAGAGTATTACAAAGTCACGTACCGATTTTACTTGAATATATACTTTTAATGAATACATTAGAAATCAATGTACTGTATAATATTCAAAGCCATGAGATATCCATTCAAGATAGTATTCCTTTCAAAGTGTTACCTTAACGAAATCAACAACTACTTGATTGCATTAATCAGTTCAACAAAGCGCATGTCTTGGCATTTTGAATGGCAGTCGAATTAAAGTATATAATGCATTTTTGTGTTTTGGAAGAACTATAATAATATCACAATTTAAATAGAAGTGTTTGTAATAAATAGCTCGAATGAAACCAGTGACATTGAGTTTCAAATGTCTGTAATGACTAAAACAGGGGAATGCTTACGTGCTACGTTGAGCCATTCACTCTATATTAGCAGTCTTTGACCCAACAAGAGTGTTGAATCTCAAATAGTGTTGTATTGTTCATTTACTTGTCGAGGGATAGTTACTTTTAATTTAAGGAATAAAAGCATTTCGTTTATAAATGAGTCGTATCGATATAATTATTCAATGACTGTGTATCCACGTCGACCGCTTACATTGATGGTTTAAAATAAATTAGGACGATTGTGGATAACACATTCATCAATTATGTCATGTGCTGATGTACATCGAATCATGAAAGCAAACGAATTGTACGACAATCACAATGTATTTTTACTCCGAAAACACAATTTGGGCAGTTAATCAAGAGCCAGTTAAGGTTTGATTTTTAACGGCAGTTAGCAAATAATGAATAATGGTTTCGAGACTAACAATAACAATATCGCCGACATCCAATGTAAAGGTATTTTGTTTAAATTTGAGCACAACCTTCTGTTTTCTATTTTTAAATGTCACATTTGGCATGAGAATTAAATTTAAATCGATGTATAGAGGGATACTCTTCGAAAGGATTACATTTTTCGGCAAACATCGATCAGTAAATCTTTCCTGACCCTGTAGGATAAATGCAAGAAGACAAAAAAAAAAATAACCACATACTATATATTACTATGATTGGGTGAAAACAAAATATAGAAAAACGAACAAGAGAGATAGCTTAACTTTTTCAGATGCAGAAATTACCTGTCGAATGCGTGGTTGTAGATTCCGTTGTTGTTGGTGTTGTTGTTTTGCCTGAAAAGCAACATTTAAGAACAACCATTAAACATAGGTATAAGATATATCAACAGGACAAAAATCAGCTCTTAGTTCACCATTAAAAGTAATGTATGCTGTCCTGGATCCAAAACTTGTATCATACTTACTCAAACCGGGCCGCTGTGTTTCTTGAGCAAATACTAGCGTTTTAGTTCGATTGCGTAAACAAATCTTAAACACACTTAAATGAGTTAAAATATACAGTACCATACTACCTAACATTTGTTTCTATGATGGGCTAATATTTTTACTTATTGTCTTTGAAACAAACAAACTAGAAAAAAATGGAACGTATTTTTTTTTAACAGATAATACCTTTTAAAGCATATTACTAAAATATACAGCGAGTAACAAGCAGTATGCGTCGATTTAAAATTTATCGTTTGTTGACTATGATTATTGATACACCAACAATGCTGTTGTTATGTTAAAATGTGTAAAGCATTATTTGAGGTAAAATTGGGCAAATAAACGAACACCTATCCAGAATACACCAATGTCGTATTTTCAATTAAGATGTAATATACTTTTGTTTTTCGATTAGAAGATTGATTGATATTTGTATAAGCTAAAGTGTAATACAGTGCTTACTTTGTAAATGGAACATTATTTTTTAACAATAACCATGTTTTGTTTGGTACAATTTAGAAAGAGTTGACAGGCATTGTTCCTCACAATCCATAATGTTCTGTGATATTATTAATATATCGCACAGATAAAAGCGTGTTACAGTAAGTTTGTTGTTGTTTTTTGGGGGGAAGGGGAGGAGTGTTGTTTAAATCTTCAAAAATAATAAAAATAGTCCATTTGATTAAAATATAGCTTGGTTAATTTCAATTGTTGTTTGTTCATTTAAACATGTTCAATATAAACACAGTTTAATATTATTATTTAAAAAATGACCAATACAAAGTGCAATAAAAAACATTTAAGTTTGCTGTGTAAACTTCTGAAATAATATTATAAGAGACAGTTCTTGTCTGTGGCTGTTTTAGTAAGATTATTTCGAAGTATTTCAGTAATAAAACTGCGGTAATTTGACCAACTCAAACCTTGCATTAGTTAGCTGGTTTACGAATAATAAGCGCGCACATTTACGCTGGTAAAAAAAACTCCTGCTTCACTTGAATCAGGGATAGATGGGTGGGGGAAAGGGCTGTTGAAATGATTTTATGGTCATGATTAATCTGCATTTGCTATCTTACAACCATCAACATGAAAACGTTATGATTGTATTGCAAACTCATTGATCAGCTGTGCATTTATATAAGACAAATTTAAAAGCTTTGCAAAACTTTGTGAGCATTTATGCTATACGTCTGCTTCAAAAAAAGAAGCATCACTCTCAAATTCAAAACTTTTAAAAATTAATATGATTGCTGATATTTCTTAAAATTTTGCTTAGGAAAACTACTATGAAGACAAATACAATTTAAGTTTGGACAGACAGACGGCCGGACGTACGGCCAGAGACATAATACAAGACAAACCACAGATCGGAGTGGATCTACCAGTTCTGTTAATGGAAGGCCGGAACAATCATTTTACTGATTGAGCCAACACAATGAGGACGTATACTTGAATTGTTATATGCAAATATTTATTTACAAATTGATTGATTTAATGTTAAAAAATAAAATTCCACTTCGAACCCATGCTAACAAAGTTAACACCGTGGTCAAATGACTGCATATAATCACTTTCAATAACATTACAATATTACTTCGGCCGAATATTGATCCACGTTTCACAGAGAGTAATTTTTCAATAACGGTCTCTTATATTGTTTGCAGGTTGTTCAAAATGCACTATGCGCGACCGCTTTTTTGCATCATCAACTACTTGCCTCATATGGGCATTTATACGCGTACAACACATGTTTAAATTGTTAAAGAAATATCTGTTTAAGTTAAACGTTTAAAAACATTATAACCATACACACTTACAATTCAAATATACATTTAACAGACAGTTCGCATATTAATCTCCGCTTTTCTAGCAAACTTGAGATATAATTCCATAAGACCGCCGCGATGAACAATCTCACTGACAGTTTGGTCGATTAAATAGATGGACAACGTGGCATACCACATTGAATGATGATATGTTGTAAAGCAGCATGGTATGTTGTACTAAGCGAAGTCAAATGTGTCTTGTTATGTCGAACGTTGCTCATGAGATATTGCAATACATGTTTTTATAAGCAAAACACATACCAATGCTGCAATCTGTGCCTTCATAGTCATCGGGGCAAATGCAAGTCGACGATTTTTTGGTATAATTACCAACACATAAAGCTTTTCCGAAGCACGTCGAACCCTTACAAAGGCCATATTCTGCAAGTAGCATCACATACAAAATACGTTTTGTATGACAGAAATAGGTGTGACTTTATGACAAATAAACATGCAATATGAATTAACATTGCTTGAGGAAACTTGTGTTATGATATAGTAAATTATATTGTGCTGATTATATTCATTCAATGTACATATGGATAGCCTATATTGGAATTGTTTAGTATCAATACGTTTGTATACAGTGAGACGAGTTTACAAACATCGATGTAATACATATGTTAATGGTTGCATAAGCGATACATTAATTGCAACAGTACTAAAACATGAACAGTTCCTATCAGTATATATTATTGAACATAATTACATAATTTTCTTTAGCGCAGTGTTACAGGACAATGGTGTGCGTCCATATTTAAGCACGCTGCAGACAATATGTTAATTCATCCAATATTAGAAGAATGGAAACTTAAAACACTTTTGGAACACGAAACTCACCATTTGGAATATCCGACTCATGTTCGACGACTTCTATTGTAAAACATCTTTCCTCGCCCTGTTTACTGTTTGCAAACGATAAACAATTATATGTATATCAATGTTATGCTTTAACGATGAAAATCGTTTGTTTAAAACACACAATTAGAATTAATGTTTAAAGTGACAACATATATCCATGTACAACATAGTTTGCGTGGAAACATGAACATGAAACAATTAATCTATACACAGATCAACCGACCGGAACGACCTGACAATATGTGTATGACCCGTTGGTTAAGCAATAGTCTAAACTCAGATAATACGTTCCAGAGCTGTTTTCAAACATTCGTAATAGAAAGGACATCCCATTTATCGACTTCTTTGTATAAAATGGACTTATAGGGTGGTCCTTCGAGAAAGCAAAAACACAATCTCCATGTTCTGTAGTATTATAAATATGTTTCTATTTCTTTATTTTTAACGATGAATTATATCGATTTTGTTTGTTTTACTTTGCAATATACTCCCATCCGATATCTGACTCGAATTTTTATTTAGATTTAACAAACGAAATTATTAAGTTCCAATACACACACTCTAGAGATATTCACCGGTGACAACTGTACTGCTTTTAATAACGGTGACATTCACATGGACCTTAAACATCTTAAATGCAGTTCCTAGTGAAGATAACATATTTAAGTTTGATCAAAATTCGTTTACCAAAAGTATTGAGTGGCAGTTATTTATTTATATTTCAGTAACTGTGACATTGATCTTGAATCTTCTAAGACATGTTCAATTCCAAGCAAGATCTTGATTTTTGTACTAAACATTTAACAATAGCAAAGTTTTTTAGTATTACAGAGACACACATGATTAGTTGATCTACACTAGGTCATATTGACCTTATGCGAGACACATTTTTTTTAAATAATTTCGTTTAAAATTTCAACCGTAAATTTAACATGCAATCTGTCATTTTCTCAGTTAACGTTTCAGTTGATTGTACATTGCTGAGTCAATTATTATATAATGACAAAAGAGTAAACTGTTCATTTATTTGTTATGCAATACTGTGTAAATTGTGTCTTGGATCAGGGACCTAAAACTGCATAAAATGTATCTCTCAAACGACGAATGCCGGTACAAAACATACATATTAACATAAGATTGTTGAAAAGCGTTCACGAATCTCATACATTTGGTTAAAGAACCCACAGTAAAAGACCGAGTTCTAATGGTGATAATGTCAAACTTGAACGGTTGTCCTTGCTTCAAATCTTGATTTATAAAGTTTTCAGTATACCTTTCATTCTCTAGGTTGAAATGGGTAAAACGTATCATATGTACAGGCTACTTTTGTTGTTAATTAACATAGCGTACCTTGGGACTAATACCTTCAGACACAGCGGAAACGTCCCATGGGAACTTGCACGAAATGAAACATCAGACACGCAGGAGTTCGATATCCGTTCTGGTTGAAACACGTGCAGATCTCCATTCCAATCAGAATTTGCGTCTTTAATTACGGGGCTTTAGTGAATGGTAAAGCAAACTAGTTAAATGGAGGCATAATAAGGTATTAATAAAAGTGTCAATCGACCAATTCATCAGCGTATCAATCAGTCAGGCATTCAGTAAGTGGGTTTATGAACCAGTACGTCCTTGAATGGGACAGTCCATCTATCAGTGGATATAACGACTTATGGGTTTATCAATGCAAGTTTTGAATGATCTTTGTCATTTACAGCAGATGTGTGCTTGACAGTTACCATGATGTCGTGGTATCGTTTTCGACGAAGTACACCATGACGTGACAGACATCTCCAAGTTTACAAACAAACGTTGTGCTGCTGGGCAAAGTTGGAAATACAAAATGCGGTTTCGCCTGAAAAGTACGATATCAAAATTATTTTAAACGGATATTGTTAAGTTGCATAATTAAAAAAAACATCTGACGCAAAAGCTTTTTCTAGGATTGACAAAATCCAATGTGCATTATTATCGTTTTTCGAGCTGTTTTGTTTCAATGACTGTACGCTGGCGTATGATATATCATTCCATTGATAAAACAGGTTTTCTGAAGAATTTTGTTTTCCCATCTAGATACATAAACAAACTGAGACATATAGTTTGACATGAAATATGAAATGATGAGTGGTTGTATGTTTAGGAAGCCATTATTGACATTAGAACATTATTGCGGCCATATGAAAAGCACACGTTCCCTCGACAAAAATAAATAACTTACAAACTCACAAACTAAATAAATATTTGGAAAGTTTATGTGGTATTTCTGCATGTATATCTTTACTAATATTTGTATCGTGTCAACAAATTGGATTTTAAAATGAATAACCGATGTACTAATGAAATGTATTTGAAAGTTTGCACAAAAAAGCATCATGGTGTATTTAACTTTAGATTTGGAAAATGCATTTTACTTTTGCCAACGCGTAGTCGATCGTATTATAATCTATTAAATGTACATCATAAGCTGTTATGACGTCTCCCGTGGATTATCTGATGAAAGACTCTAGGTGCGTACTGTTCTTCACTTGCCATCTCAACATAATATTAATATACAGGGTGCGCGTTTGGTGCAGACATACTTGATATAAACACTGAACCCATAAGAACGTTTTTGTGATTAAATATTTAATAAGCGACCACAGAAATGTTAACAAACTACATTATTAATTAAGTATAATTAAGCACAGAAAGATCCATAGTCCACATTTGTGGGATGAGGTGCATGATGGAAATCTGCGGATAAACCATGCTATCTTATATCAGAGGATTAGATTGAGAGAGTTATCAGAACAGAACAGAACAGTACTTTATTCGTTTTCAGAGGTTACACAAATAACATTTATCATCTTTCACGACGGACTGGATGTTTGTGATGGTCAAACTATCTGCTAATCTGGTTTCTAATTATGCAACAAAGTAATGTACATTTCTGAGCTTATAAAAGCGTAGCGGTGTAAAAAAAGATTTCCGAGGAGATGCTTTACTAGCAATCATGTTATTACAAATCAAAGGTACATGATTATGACATATTAAATATATTTCATATTTAATACTTCAATGCATCGTCACTATAACACCTAATCGGTATGCTACACGTATACAAACTGCATTTAAATCCATTTAATTAAATAGTACCTTGTCTATGTTACTTGACGAACCATCTGCAAAAAAATCGATACATATGTAGTCATGGTGCAAACTGTACCGACATATTTGTAGACGAATGGACAATTATTTAATGAATTTTGCTTATACACACGGGTACGCGAAAACCATGTCTATATATGCAATCAAATAGTGTTTCTGAAACGATTGGTTTCATATTATCCCGTTATCCAGAGGCCAGAACAACATTCGTTCTATTTAAATATATCTATATTTCAAAGACATTTCAAATACCAGTCAGAGAAAAACACCACTGACACACAACGTATCTAAAGCGAATCACCATATATACATTTATTCTACATAAATGATCGAATATTAAACAAATAGAAGTATATTATTTTTACATGCGCTTGAACAATATTATGTTAGTCGTTCACGTACCAATTACTTGTAGATATGGGCAAATTTCGTCGACGATGTATCTGAAGACAAAAACCACCACCACATTTTTAGAAAATATGTGATTGTACTCATAACTTAAAATATGTACTTATTATTCGCTGCAAAACAAAGAACTTACAAAAAATATACACAATCGTGTTTTATTGATGTATGGATGACATAGATGAAAAGCCGCTTTTGCCAATATTCCTTGTATAAGAAAACTGATATTTGGCGAAAATAGACCTTCAAAATACTTACAAGACCACATCTTAATCGTATTTATGACTGACCCTCACTAGATATTGAGTAATCATCCAGACCGCTGTCTGTTCAAAAGAACTGCAATAACGGTTAAAAGAGCAATATTCTCTTTGAGTCCCCACTGTTGTATGCATACAACCTACTTGCATGTTACGTTGACTTACCCTGATGAATTTGAAATTTGCACGCAGAATGAATATGAATCAGAGTGGCTTGAATTCACATACACTCTTTGAAATTCGCAGCAACCAACAACGGCACTTCCCGTGGGGTTTAGAGTTGCTTTCAGCTTATCAGCAACGTAACCTAGTTTTATGTTCATTCTGAAAACAAAACACCTCTTGATATTGATCACCGTTGGTTTTCATTTTGTTGTATCAAATACATTTTAACAAATATACAAATATAACACACATATTTAAAAAATATGTAGTATGTAGCCATTATGTGTTTGATTGTTTGAACTAACCCTTGGACTCCACACAAGTGGATCGGATAGGAGCAAATTTCATCTTTCATGCAGGTGAAATTCAGGTTGTTCCGTCCTCGAAATTGCTGTAATAAAAAATAATGAACAAGTATCTCAAACTAGGTTTAAAATATATGTTTTTATATATCTTACAACCTACTAAATAAAATGTTGTATGGTCATGACACAAATACATTATTTAAACTGCTTTAATCATTATTATCACTTTCAGTTTTTTCTATATTTATTTATGCAACAAAATGACTGCCGACAATCAACTTACTGTTGTGCATGCACTATCGTTTATGTCGGTGGTTGTGGCTGGGAAAAAAAATAAGCAACGTGTCAAAAGCAATATAGTAATTGGCAAATGTATGTGTTTTGCAGAAAAAAAGCCTTATACTTCGATTTCAAAGTGAAACTTTTACTTTTATGGTTAACACGTTGTTCTTTCGCGGTTAATACGTTGTTCTTTCGCGTCGTTTATGTAAGGAAGCATGCAACATTCTTTGTACAATGGTAAGTACTAGCTGAAAGAGTTCATCTTCCATTTGTATAACCGTTAAATCTCTTTGCTGTTAGATACATAAACGTATTGGTTCTTATTGCTTTCGTTTCGGGCGTTTCTGTTTTTGTTTTGTCAGTCATTTTCTTAGTCAAAATGTTATTTCTATCACTTGAACGCCTTGCTGTATTTGAAACCTAGGGTACATATACATAAATAGTTTGTTCATTACATAAAAATAGAATATATGTTTTAAGATTAATACTAGTCTCTTAAAGGGAAAAGCGGGACGTGAGATAGAGTTTGAAATGTAAATAGGAAACAAACATGGACTAAACTGCATGAAATGTCTCAATATTAAATAGTATTGTTATCTGTTTTGTAGACCTTATCATTGTCTAAATAAAACGCGTATGTGACTGTGTTTTTGCCAAATCTCTTAGAACATAGGCATCCTCATTTTCTGCGTAAAACATATTTAACCTTTATGATGATCTGTGCAAAGGAATATTTAATTATCCGTATATAGTGTTGTTGGATAACATCAATATCCCATGTCACAGATGTTTTAATCTGGTGATGACGTGACAATAGTCGAACTTATTTTAGCTTTATAAATGTAGTTTATCATCATCATTATGATCATTACGTCAGCATTATCGTAATCGCAAACAAAACCATCCTATAGTTCAGCAAAATTGGCAAACAGTCGGCGATTTTGTATACGTTCATGTTAAAGTCTCCGGTAAAACGACTCATTTTGAAATGTTTTATAAAAAATGAAATATATGTCCGATGTTCTATGACAAGCATGCTAACAAACATAGAAACCAACCAATTAAAAAACCAACTCATCAAACGATTAACATTTTGATGACTCAAAATACCCTTTGCACAATTTTTGTGCTTGTGATATAATAACAAACTAGCAAATCGAGATATACTTATTTGACAATATATTTACGACATGAAAGTAACTGCTGGAGTCGTTAAGTAAAGTGAAATTACTTACTTTCACATGTCCGTCCGCTGTATTCATTTTTACAATAACACACTGGGTTGTTCGCGTCTTGTCCGTCGCAAAAACCTCCATTTTTACACGATAAAGATTGACAACCATTGCCACGCCCTTGAAGATACAATGCAATACATATAAAAGTATAGCAAATATGTAATGAACATGTTTTCCATACGTATACATTTGTTAATAATTCAGGATTTTCAATAATTAAACGACATTGTTAAACAGTATTAATCATTTCATGAATACATGGACGATATTGAACTATATTTATTTATCTTAAGTTATTGATCGGAACCCTACCTCCTTCCCCGTTTTACGCCATCAACGCTGATTGTAAGACACAGAATATCATACCTTACAGTGGTACACACATTATGTTAATGATGAGTGTAATACTAAGATACTATAAAGATTTCAACAATTAAGAATTAATTATGGAACGAACCTTGAATTGGTGGCGAAACAGTGAAACACCTCTGTTCACCTTCTGGAGTCTGTACTCTGAAATAATACAATTTATCAGTGATCCAAACTACTTTGTTTGATGTTAGATATTTTGTACCAATAACAATTTATGTGTTATCGTTTTTATTAAGATTCATTGTTGCTTTATTATATATTGATAATACTTATATTAGAAATTTGGAGTATATAATAACTTTAAAACTAGTTCTAAATATTATATTCAATAAAACTAGTAATTTATGTAATTCAATAAATTTCAGTCGTTTGTTAGTGTTCCTGTACGGTATAATTTATCATAATATTCTTTTATAATTTTAAATTTCCGAAAAAAAATATCAAGTACTATATATTCGACCGTTGAAATGTTACATTTGGGATAGGTACCAATTTTAAACGTTGTGTTTTTTCTGCGCTTTTTTAACGCTTGCATTAGTATGTATGCGGTACTTTGTAATTTGTATTCATACCGTGCGTACTTATGCCAATTCTTCTGATAACCCTTAGACGGAGTAAAGGGTCTCATATACTTTTTTTCTCAATTATATATTTAAGGTAGCGTTGATGAAAAAACAACACAAAATGTTTTATTTTAAGCATTTTAATAAAAGAAAATAGACATTACATGGACAAAATAGATTAACCGTCGGTACGCCCCTTCAAAGTAATAATAATTAGCTTATTCATTTTACCCTTTCAAACCCAATGTGATGCATAGCTGTTTGTTCCAGTCCATACTTGTTGATGGAACTAACACAACGTCGAATGTGCAGTTAGTTTTCGAAGTTTGGTTTTCCACACATGTGTCGCAGTTAGAAAATATTTCGTGTTCAAATGGGATCGACCATTTGTTTGTCGTCAAAGAGGCGTTAATACTGCAACAGAAAATGTATAACTGTACGTAATTCATAAACCGATTGCCCCCTTCCTTCTTTTCCGATTGCTATCACTAGTGTAATTCGCATTTCAAATTGAAGGTTTCATATTGAAAGTCATATTTTATGTAATTGACAGCTTACCACAGATGACTGTGTCCATGACCTGCTGTAGCCGTAAAAGAGACACGACATTGTTCATCCCGCTTACATTCCACTACAGATTCAGGCTGAAGGCTTGGATACACGAAATGTGGCCGATCCTATTTTTTAAAAAAGAAACAAATACCCATTAGAAATGTTATAAACAGGCACTTTTGCCGATTACTTTAGCAACTGATAAACTTTAACGGCACACTTAACGGCGTGCATACATTCAAATTTCAGGTAATATATTTTTGCGATTAAATTGACATACATAAAAAGAAACTTATGACGTTTTAGCTGCACAAGTAGGATAGAGACCTTAGTACAGCAGGAGTTCTGTTTTATATATATATGTGTCAGTGCCCAATTGCCAAAATGCCTGTCCAAAAAGCCCAGCAAAGACGAACACAAATTAATAAAATGGGTTACGCGCTTTGAAAACGCAATAAAATATGTAATTAAAACTAACACCTCTTATGAGATATTCACACACTCGTTTATGGGTAAGTAATATGATCACTATTGCGTCATAATTGAAAGACTAAAATCAAAAAGCAATGCAAGATAATACATTTAAAGTCAAATACATGTTAAATAATAATACACAATGGTTTGATGCTCACGTTGCGATTCAATATGCACACGTATGTTGTCTTTGATTAAACCGTTTATTCTTAAATGTTATCGTGATATCAAATAATTAATTATACATATACTAAGTGCTTGAATATTGTACAAACTGTAAACTATATAAGATAGTCCTGCGATATTGCTCTAGATTTAATTACAAATAAAAAGGGTATTTATTGAAATATGTTTCCGTTTTCAGTGCTATTTCAGATTGATTTACACATTTGATTCCCCATCTGAAATATAATGTTAAATTATCATATATTGTGAACACAATTATTTCACCTACCGTATATGGGAAAACAATGTCTTTATCTGAAATATAAGTGCTGTGTATTAGAATACGAAACTCATTTAATATATAATTATGGAATGTCATTAACAATTTTTAATCTCTATTAATAATACATGTGTTTTCTATATGTTTTAAATACATAGGAAATACAATAATAAAGCATTGAGTACCTGTCACATTTATTGCGAAACAAACTTCATCTTTGTTAGTTCTGGAATATGTAAGTAACACACATCACAACCATTTTGCTGATTAACAAAATAATAATTCGTATACTAATTTATATGTATACAATTTCACTTTTCAAGATTTTTTTTTTTAATAACTGTATCTTACTTCATCCGAAGATATCAACCAAAAATTACCTGTCAGCAAACGTTTGAAGACACGTTGTGAATTTTCCAATTTGTTTAGAAATCATTTTAATTATCACTTCATATACGCCATCGAATGTTTCTGATTTGATGAATTCCAATGCGGACACATCAACCTCTTTGCTTGTGAAACCGAGCGCTACTGGTACGCTACATAGTATTAAATGTTAAAGCAAAATCCAATTATATGTTGTCAAAGCCTTTCCAAAAATCTGTCACAATTATAAACAATGTTATTGTATTGTTAAGCATAATTCGTTTTTTCTTTCTATAAGTAACGTGTACTTTCTCCGGAATAAAAATAAAAACTTTATTTTGATAAATTGATATTGTAAAATAGGGAATCCAAATTTTAAGTTAAACAAAAATCCACGCAAAGATAATCAAAGGGGGTTATCACGTGACAAACAAGATGGCGACGTCCATGCCGAGACAGGTATTTTTCGCCGTTTTATACCTTTTATTACCCTTTATTACTTGTATTAATTGTTCAAATGCCGCTTACTCTCCATCCATATCCGGAAGGATTGATTAGTATTTATTTCGTATTAAAAATCGCTTTATGTCTCGATTCGCTGCGAATTTTCATGGTGGAGCTTTAATAAGTTCGACCTGCTAAAAAAAATCGCAGCGATTAAAGTCGAGATAAAGAGGGAAAATTAATACGAAATAAACACTTCTGACTTTTTGCTGTTATCACTGGAAAGTGAGCGGCATTTTAAAAATGTATAAAAGAGATGAAGGGTATCAAACGGCGAAAAAAACCTCTCTCGGCATATATGTCGCCATCCTGTTTGTCACGTGATAACTTTCTTTGATAATACTTAAGTCGATTTGTGAGATAAACATAATTTCTCAAAATCGCTGGGGTAAACCCGGTGGCTACATTGTGGTATTGTTTTGTTATGCGTGGACAATCATTGTATTGAAGTATCGAGGTTACAAATAGAGCACACACAACACAACCTATTCTCCGGATTACAAAAAGCAAGACAACCTTAGTTTGATCAAGCGATATTGCATTTTAGTGAAATCTAAATTTGAAGTAAAACAATATTCTACACAAACACAATGCTTAAGTTAATTTGTGGGATAAACACAATTTCTCATTATCGCGAGTTGTAACCCGTTGCTAAATTTGGCATTGTTTTTTTTGTTATCCTTGGAAATATCGAGTTTTAAAATATATCACAAAAGGCATGACATATTGATTCACAAACAACCCGATAGGATCTACTTGGATACATTTACAACAATCCATCAAGAAAGCCTAAATGTGCCATGGTTAAAATTGTATTAAGAGAGCGGGCACAGTTCGAAGTTTTTGTAAATCTGTCTTTGCTTCGACTACATCATTGATTATGCTAGTCAAAACGGTGAATATCGAATACTTATGTATTTCTGATTTGCATTCATCAACGAAGTCATATAAGCATCGCAAGCATATTTGACTGGATTTGACGAACAACTATTGAAACGACCACGTCTGCATGTTAAAACACGTTTTTTGCAAGTATTGATGTAAACCGCGTTGTGTTATTGAATCATAAGTTTATGACGTTACCTATCATGCGTTGAGTTTGTCACATATGTTATAACTTCGCAAGGTCTGCTTACAGCGCAAGTTATGCTCCGAACAACACCGGCGGTTCGATCTATGGCTGGCTGAAATTTGAGTTAATTTTAATTTTGTCGAATTAAATACTTATTCGTTACTAACAACTATTCTTATCTCGACTCTTCAATACACATATGTGATTGATGACATCTTTAAAATGCCGTTAACATTACTGTTTATACATGTTAAATTGTTATTTACTTAAGTGTAAGTACTTGCCATATGGCAAAATGACGAATTGCATACAATACAAGGCCTACAGTCATTTATTTAAACATATATTTTGCATACCCACAATGTCGCCCCAGGTGATCTTGATGAACCCACCGCTAAAAGCAGAAACATTAAAGTAAATTATTGGAAAACAAAACAATAACAAGAGGACAGCAGCGTTTACGTAAAACAAAAACACAGTTCTGTTTTACACGTGTATGTCTTGGGTAATTTTGTCCTCAAAAACAAATACTCCTTTAATAAGCTATACTCACTGTTATTGCAGTTTATGCCGTAAAAGCCGGGTTTACATACGCACGTCTCGCTGTGATTATTTGAGAAGCAATGCCCATTATTGTTGCATACACCCATATCACGACATGGACCTGTAAAAAATTATGTAATCAATTCATTGCAAGGTTGTCGTGTATTCGTTATATAGTTATTGAACCTGACCCCAATAATAGGGCGAGTTTTCCGTTATCAACGTTTATAATTTAGTTAATTCGTGCATCAATAACGGCCGACTTCTTGATTCACCAATTATCAACCTGATATCGTGCAAGCACTGTTAAACTTGCAAATTCTTACTTTCAATTTAATTCATATATTAGGTAAGTGCTTCAATCTGAAATGAAACTAACATATATGCAACAATCTAAAATGAAACTAACATATATGCAACAATCTAAAATGAAACTAACATATATGCTACAATCTAAAATGAAACTAACATATATGCAACAATCTAAAATGCAAATAGAATGAACAAACACGCGATATATCTTATTTTTTCACACTTTGCATGAAAGGAAATTGAATCTAGTATTAGACTTATGTAAATGACTATTTATTATATTTCAATGACTAATAATTCCATTCAAGTCAGTTTTATTTTGTAAACAAAGGCCTCCGGCCCAAAATACATAGTTATACATTATAACTAGCTATTATATTCAAAACACAGTTGTCTCTAGAACATGTTTATAAAAGGATGAATGAGTTGTGTTAATAAAGCGATGTACATAATTAAGTTATTGAACCTTTAGATCTTAACACAGTTGCAGTTAGAACATATCCACATACACGTACACACATAAACCAACAACCACAACACAAACAGAACAGATGCGATCTTGATATATCTGAATTATTTGATTAAGTTATTGATATTTTTCAGTAGAGGATAAACATATATACTTAGCTTTTTTAAAAATATCATCATAAGAACTCATTAAGTTATGAACATCTTGCGATAAATCATCTGAAGAATACCAGCTTAAAATATAATTTAATCGTATTTTATTATATTTGGTACACCTGAAGAAAGCATGGTGTTCGCAATCCACAAATTGAACTATGTTTGTAGAACAATTATTACATATTCTGTTCTCTTTAGAAAATAATTGTGTCTCCCCAGTTCGATTTGTAATTTGTGGTTTGAGTCTCAGAATTTTGAAAGCGCAATCGTATATGTTGGTGTTAAATCAATTGATATGTACTGTTCTGTGTTAAGAAGGCTTGTGGAATCTTTATTATAGTGACATCGACTCGAGTTTAAAACGTCGTCATGCCATTATTGCGTGCAGCAAAAAATCAATAACGCGTTGCTTAATCCAAGCATAGCCAAATACGTATGTATACAATACATTTCTTATTTTCGATGCCCAGCAGATTCGCCCAGCGTCATCTTGTGGTTTTAACAATAAATAACAATTTCTCGGATAACGATGCGCGGGCATTTGTAAAAGGTTACACCAAATAACTAATACAATTAGTAAAATAATTTTAACACAATGAATGTCTACCACATTCTCCCAACCCCATACAATTATTTGTTTTGTTTTTATGTTGCTTCAGGAATTTTGTACAAAAAGTGGTGGGAACTGTTTCAATTTCTTGTACGGATTCATATCCCCATATTTGGGATCTGTAACAATAATAGGTTTGATCATGTTATCAAAGAATGTAAACATTTTGAAAGACTGAAAGTTTTATTGAGATGTACTTTCATCCCTGTGTTTTGACTGAAAATCTCTATTACATTAATAGTTGTATTTATGTTTTCCCTTGCAATTTGCAATATTAAAGGCAAACATTACACAAATAATGTCGGGAATTTGATTGGTAACAAAAAACACCGAACCACAGTTTTCACGCAGAAAGGTAGATAACTCGTAAAAGATAATAGAGAGGGCAAATATTGTCTCCATGTCTGGTGCCAATGTTGCACGAGAACCAATTGGTAACAGCGTGCTCAACTGATTGCGTGTTATTATCATTTAAGCTTGTAGATTTCCCTTGGAATTTTACGCAAGATTATAAGTTCTTATACATAGCTTTTAGAACATTAATTCCTTTCAAGACATTTACATTATTCAAAATGGTTGATGGAATCAAATGCTTTCTTAAATTTGACGTATAGACAATAGAATATGCATTTCTTTTTTGATAAATACTTGTGCATCATATGTAACATAGCAGCAGGTCCAACCATAATTTCATAAATAGAAATAGATGTTTTAATAATGTAAGAAAATGTTAAAAGTTTATTTACATCAATATTTATAAATAAAATAACTATTAATCTTATATCATAATAATACGGGTTCTATAAAGAAAATATTTGAATGTTAGGAACAATAATAACATAAATGAAGTTTGGAAATTTAATAGCAAATCTTTATGATATATTGGCCATTTCGCAAGTAGAAACATGACATACTTTGCATTCATTGTAAAATAGCCTAAATTAACAATTTGAAAGGTCAAATATAGTATATTTAGATATGTGCATCTGCTACGTAGAGACGTTTATCCAACAAGGTATTCAATTGATAAAATGGTCAGAAATATTGTCACGGAAATTCTAATCATACTAAGTTATTTCATATCTCCATTGATCTATACCGGTCAAGGGGAGTACTATTATAACTTGTTGTCGATAGACTCTGTAAAGTGATGCAACGGGAATCTTAATCCTTGTAAATTATCTCTCAGTACAGTACATTAAATAGTCGAATCAGATGTTTAAGAGGATTAGTCAATAAATGGGTTTATACTTGAAAATTATTTCGTTCCCGGGGAACGTCTTGTTGGAACAACACCCAACCAATCAACAAATAACACGGGTGTTCTGTGAAGCACTTTGACCAATCAAATATGTTATAGGAATATCATTTATTTTATGTTTATGTATATTTGGGATAGAAAGAGGAGTCCACCTTTAGCCAGCAAAGAGAGCGGTCACGCTTTCGTGTCGCGGCGGCCATGTTGGCCCGACTGCGC